>JAQIXX010000053.1:0-112310 GCA_034700605.1 Willowsia nigromaculata
TCCCCTATTGCCGAAAAGAAAATCCATTATTATGAGCGCATCACATCGTGCACACAATCTCTGCTTGACTTTTTCACTGTTAATGGATACCATATCGTCCCCCTTGCGTAACTTTGCGAATTCTCTTTAATCCCATGTCTGCGTATGCACGTACCTATAATATGTCGCATTTTATTACTCAGAAGCTTTTGTGTTCCATGATGCGATCATGAAAAGCTCTGATGTGTGAACTGTGCTGTTAAAGATGAGAAGAGAAAAAAGTAAGTTGTCGTCATCATGTCATTGTCCTTTTTTCATCATCATAATATGATCATCATAAAATTAGGCTGAAAATCTTTTGCTTATGTCTACGCGTCCACATATATCTTAAGTATCCGCTTATAAGACATTTTCTATAAGATATTCAAGGATGTTGAAATAACTCACAATCAGTTACGATTACGATTGTATTAAAAAAGTGCCAGCTGGACAACGCGTGTTGTAACTTACAAAAAATGGATTTTGAGAAAAGGGAGCGCGTGAAAAGAGAAGAAGAATGAATCGTCCTTTTTCGCGAACGAAAACACCAGTGTGGAATAAAGAATGATATAATGCATCTGTTTTCTTTCCCTTATTTCTCTCGCTTTCAATATGAAAAGAAAAGAGGATGGGGTGTATGTTAGCGGAAAGGAAAGGAGCGGGACCAAAGTAGTGTATAAGTAAGGAAGTCACTTAAGGTCAGTTGGCTATCAATTTTTACGAGTGTCCGAGTGTCCCAAATAAATTCTTTTGTTAAAACGAAAAAAAGAGAGATGGAGAGTGAATAGGCAGTACACTAGCGACCAAACGACCCTACCAGGCTATAGGGAATAAAGAGAAGGTGGATGGAAGGAGGAAGGAGAGAAGAAACAGTATCGCATCGGATCAGAAATAAATGTAAAGATATTGGAAGAAAGGAATCAGCAGAGGAATCGCCATTATGTTTGATTTGATAGAACTACAATACTCAAATAATAATAAAAAAATAGGGATTTAGTGGAATCTTCATGTTTCCTTATACTACAGAGCTGGCTTTTTGCAAAATACATAACAAAAATATTTTCTCTCTTTTGGCAACACTGACAATAAAATATACACTGCTGCATAATATTTTCATGTGGTAAAACTAGAACTGGCAGGAAAAGAATCACAAACTTGCACATATTTTTTGAGTAAGGTAACATCAAGGAGACACCGATATGACCGCAGTAAATATTCAGGTAAAAGGAAAATCAATCTTCTCCGCGACTAGTGTGACTGTGCATTCCACTTGTCTTTGTTACTCTTGCCAAGGAAAGTTTTTTTTATCTGATACAACAGCCAACAGCCGCTTTCCCTGTCCACCTTTTTTATTTTATGTTTTCTTTGCTGTTCTTGCGCCAAATAAGAAATAACTTGCAGAGAAAATAATAATAGCACTGAGAGAGAAGGATAGTGCAAGAGAAATATTTTTCTTTGGAAAAATGAACAAAGAATCTGGCCTTCTTCTCTTGTGAAAGTTTTCTTTCTTTCAACTGCATACACTTTGTTGCCAGAAGTATGCCAGTAGTCTTGAGCTGAGAAAGAAAGCCATCCAGAGTTGGAAGGAAGGGCATTACCCAAGAGATTGTGACATTTTTCATCTTTTCTCTTTCTCACCGCCATAGAAGGATACCTATCGACCTACAAGATTTTAACCACGCATTGCATGCGCGTTTGTACCTATGACTTTGTATGTGTTTTACTATACAAGTAAAATATGAAGTTGTAATACCAACTTTATATTTAATGGAGTTTCTCAACACTTGAAAAATAGGCATGTAGGTATTCTACTTATGAAGAGATGCTCCCCTTCGACACAGTTTCAGGGACGAGGACGCAAAAAATACTTAATTCTTTTTTGTTCCATTATTTGCTGCTACTCTTCTAGCACTCAACGATCTGTCATCTTCTCTCTCCAGAGGGTTAGTTGGTGGGTGTCCTTCTTCTTCTTATCATATCACAAACACTATTATTCCAACTCACTTTCTCTCCTTTAAAATATGATGGCTAATAATAAACTTCTCTCTTGCTTCGGTTTCATGGAATAGTCAGATATACATAGTTGGATGTGGAATTGGCTGAATGAAGTGGGACACAAAGATGTTTTTATTTTTCTGTTTGCCATTGCAAGCGCATCGTGAGTAGTAAAAAGACTGTTAATTTTATTTGAAAAAACACTGCTGACATATTGGAAATGGATACACTTTATCTAAGTTAATTGTTCTTTTGACAGTGAAACGATAAAACAGTGACATCGACACTGCAAAATAAATGGTAAATGCAGTCGTATTTTGGCACAGCAATTTGGAAGAAAGAAATTGAAATGCGTCTGCTGAGTCTCAATGTTGTGTGTGGCCTTGCTTTGCACTTACAATTTACTTTTAAAAATGTGATGTGATAGTGTGAAATAAGAGATGAGCCATGTAGTAGGTTAAGTTTATGTTTTTTACAAACAAAAAGTGGAACTGTTCCTTCTATATTTATTATATTTCTTTTAAAGTAAGTAGAGACCTCAAACAAGAAGAAAAATGATCATCCAAAGACGCGACACGCCTTCCCTATTTAACCTATTTCTTTAGTCTCTTTTGTTTGTAACTGGATAAAGAAGTGACATGCATGTACCACCACCATCAACCGAGTCTCTGTTTTGTCTGTTTTCCTGTCACTATCTCTTCCATTTTTTGCTGCATATGCGAATGAAAAATAATTGTTATTATACTGTCATCCGTCATTCAAATACTTTTGACAAAATATATACTGCATAAAAGAGTCACAACAGTCAAACAACAAGCCAAAAATTGTAAAGAAAAGAAATGGAGAGAATAAAAGACACGGCTGGTTGAATGATGGAATGAGACTTTTCTTTATGCTTGCCGTGAACAATAATATTCGTGCCTTTCTACATTGTCATCTTTAGGCTACCGCTGGAAGAATAAATGAACAAGCAACTTTCAGTTTTATTGGAAACCCTAATGCAATGTATTTCTATAAATGTTGTCGTAGAAAAGCACACAGACATATTGAATGACAGTACTCAAACATGCAAGGATGCAAGTTCCAAAATCGACAAATAATTATTAACATAGTTTATCCGATAATGAAAGTAAGAAATACTTCTTTACGTTTTACACTGGACTAGTTATTCAAAGACTATGCATGATGACTCCTCATCATTTTGGTACTAAAAAAGTTGTACTGTTTGAGGTTTGATTGACTGAGCATGTAGTATTCAGTTTTTGGAGGAAATTCATATTTAAAAACATTGGTATCAATGGAAAGGGTCGGGAAAGAAAAATACAGTTACAGATTCGAGTTACAGACTTGTTCCAGATATCCTCTGTACTCTGTATGAACATGGTTGCATGCTTTTATGAAATGTTCTATTTCTATCACACTACCCGCGCCCACAATAACGCATGTTAGGAAACCAGTTCAGTTACTTTGAAAAACCATCCAGATCCAGGTAAGATCAAAACCGATCGCTTTTAGCACTTAGAAAAATGGGTTTCTTGGATGGAAAGCAGCGAGAAACACCCAATATAGGTCACATTATCACGAGCAGATAGAAAATAGGGTATTCTTTCCATTTCGCTGATGATGATTTGATTTTGATGCGTATCACCGACCGTTTATGTCAGACATTCTGTCAGGTGTAAAAATGTAGGCCTTGTTGCATGTCTATAAATGAATGTGCTGTCCAACTATTTTACGGTCAAAAATCAATGGAATGTATGTGGGTAGGTACTTCTTCTGGGTTAGGTAAAGCGATTTTCTCAATGCTTTTTCCGCTCCACAAATGTCCGTTTCATTTATTTCTTTGCTTTCACGAACTAGATACTGACACTAGACATTCGTAGAAGAACGTGAGCACTTGGTGGACGCTCTTTCTTTAGGGATTTTCAAGGCCAATCTGATAAAATGTGACAGGATTTCGGAATCAGCCGAACAAAGGGCGCCATGTGGAGCCTTTGGACAGCATGACCATTCATTTTAATAATAAGACGTTTACGTAAGAAAAGTAACTACGAATGCGATAAGGGTAAAAAACGTAAGAATGTTTACTTCTCTTCTTCCTATTCCTAGACTTCCAATCAAGTAAATTATGCACTCCATCTGTTATCCTTACTTTCCACACAGTTCCCCTTTTCCTCACAATTAAAATAATTATTGTGTAGTTTTACATACATGTAAAAGTGCACATGTGCACTTTAACTATACGCGGAATGAGTAAGATAAACACATCAACACATGCGAATTAAATGTAGATGATGATGAGAGACCATTGCCAGCTATGAAGCTTTAAATACATGCAAGTTGAAGATTTTTGTGATTACATTGTATGACATTTCAGAGTATTCGCACAAAAAGTCTACAAAGTAAAAATCATAACGCACAGTCGTTATGTCTTTTGAGAAATTGTGCACCTGACGAATTGGCAGCTTTCTAGATGATATGTGTATGGGAAACCAAGAGAGAAGGCATCTGATCGATTACTGATCAATTAAATGTCGTACTTCCCCTTCGTTGATGGTTGAATGAAAAATAACTCATAATTAATTTTTAAATACAGTATGATCTTGAAGTAAAATGACAAGAATGTCAATATCTTATTGTCCAATAGTAATAATTAAGGTACATTTTACATGATATGTGTAGTATTGGTTTCAACATTAATCTACTTTATATCAGATACATAAACATTAAAATGCTCATTAATTCATGATTAAACAGTTTCAATTGATAATTTCGATAAACTAAGGTTACTTTACAAGCGTCGTATGTCATGTGTTTTATCTACTTTGCCCAATACATTCCGTTTTGTGGTGCGATCGCAGGAATAAGAGTGGGGTACCCTTTTTGAGTGTTGCCGCTTCCGGGGACATTCGGAATAAAAACTCGAACAAACGGTGATGGCTTTGCTGACCCTGGATGCGAATAACGCGAATTCGGTGGAGCCTGGTGTGGTGGTAACTGTTGTGTGACAGGAACTGAAAGAACTTGAAATGCTGGAGTAGCCTGCTGAAGTTGTGGTTGTTGTTGTTGAGATACTTGCATTATTGGGATCTGCATTGACATTTGTTGAGCAAATTCCACCTGAGGCTGAGGAGACTGCATAGGGACAGTAAATGAAGGATTTTCAGAAATAGTCGAAGTCGCTACTTTGAACAAGGCATGATTTGGCGTCTCTGTAGTTGTCGAGGGCACAGCGTAACTGTAACCGATGAATTTGTAGATTGGAATACACTTGATCGGGACAACTGACGGAGATTCGGACCGCATATGATCTTCGTGAACTAAAGTAGTGGGATCTTTACAAACGCCATTACGTTCCCCCTCGGTTATGTTCTCCGCAGCTTGATTTGGAGGTTCCGGAAAGTAGTGAAAGGTAGATGTAAAATCTTGGGTGCAATTTGGAAGTTGAAAATGTTCAAAACTTGGTTGTGTACTCGCGACGTTACTTGATGACTCATAAAATGTTCCGTTAGCAGCCAACGATTCATTACAGGGAGGAAGAGCAATTACAGGTTCCCAATTTCCTTGAACACAGCTCGCCTGGTCAGACGGATACGCGTCCCAAGTATCTGGTTCTTCTACACCATGCGAATTGACAGGAACGAATTCGGAAGCGTCTGGATTGAAATAAAAAGCATCCTCCATATTGTTTCTAGCTGCTGTCTGATTATTCAACATGATCACATAACATTTTTACATAACTCATTTATAAGTACACTTATTTGTTGTAATCTATCACGTCATAATGTATTAGTGATGGTCTAGTACCTGAGAAGAATTTGCAGTTTTTTCAAACATTGGAAAATTTCCTTTACGTTATCCCTTCCTAACGTTGGAATGCCTGCAAGTTGGAATTGGAAAAATTAAAATATGAATGGAAGAATAGATTGATTAAAATATTAACTACACAACTAATAATCTGCTACATAAGAAATAACGTACGACGTGGGTAGCACCTCCAATTATTGTTATTTTCAATTTTTTGTTGCCTGAGAGTGATTGTCAAACGTTGCTTCGTATTTACTTAACGACTCCACGTGAGGAATAAATGACTGTCAGTTGCCAGTTGACCCCAATGACCACGATGAATCCTCAGTTTAGTGGAAACGGTAACGCAACGCCCACAACAATTGAAAATCGATTGTTAGTTAGGGTAGGAAAGATTCTGCTGTTAGTAATTTGTTTAAAGAATTACTGGTCACACACAGGTCCACTCAGATATACAACTACAATTTAAGAAAAACATCAAAAAATATATGATGAGATTAGATCTAAAATTTGATTGATATTTGAGATTCAGTTAAAAAGAGAAATTTTTCAAAAGTACATAGTTTGCGTAGTACGTTCGGTTGCTAGTTACATACTATTCAGTTGACACCTTGTGCTTTTACTAAGGCATAGCGATAGGCAGGTCATAAGCAAGACTTGTATCTTGTGGGAAGTTATTGTCGTCATCATCATCATCATCACCACTACTCATCATCAGTAAAAGATCTACTGTAGAACCTCTAGAACGAATGGATTGTGGGCGGGATGGCGGGAAGTTGATCATCATCGACTGACGTGCACGCAGCATCATCTCAAAGTTTCATTTTGCATTTTATCAATGCAATGTGAATGTGACGTAACACTTTGTCATTGTTAGTCAGTGAGTTTTGTCCAGTGTCCAGTCAGTCCAAGTCCAATAGTATAATATGTAAAAACAAACATGATGCATGCCTATGAAGGCAAATAATTTCATTAGTTTGGTATGTTTGGTTAGGTTTAGCTTGGGACATCAGTTTTGTACCAGATTATAATGATGAGTTAAATGGACTTCGCAACATCGCAACATTATAATCACAATATCGTAAGTACGAAGAGCCAATTACTACCCTATCCATAGTCCACTCCAAGACGCCAAGCATTTCTAAGATTGGTGAAATGACCATGGATCTCAGTAATATATGGTGTTTGGTCGAGTATGGATGTCCAAATATTTCCTCCAAAAAAGGGAAAAGTGTTTTAGTGTATGGTAGCTTCTTTTCTATGTTTCTATCTTTCTCTTTCAGCATTTGGAGAAAGTCACCATCATAACCATTTCATGCATGATGCATCTCAAGTCGTAGCATTCATTCACCATTTGAATTACTACCTCAAAGGACACAGTCGTCGTTGCAACTTCCACTTTTTCTTTGATGAAGAATTCCGCACTCCCACAAACGGGATATCCCGTTTGTACCTTTTCTACTCTTCGTGAGTAACTACTTATTATGTTCAATGCATCTTCAACAGACCACTGCACTGCCCATATAACATAAGCACAGCCTTACGCTTTCAAGACTGTCTTTTCCAGATGCCCTACTTTTCTTTTTATTTGAAGGTGGTAGTATCAGTACGATATCTTCAGCGCAGCGTCATTTATGGAAATGTAAGCAAGGAACGGTTTTTGCTTTCTTCACAAGCTCTGTAACCTGTAACTATACATTATACATCACAGATTACTATGCTTTGTTGAAAGTGTGTACAGTGTACACAACTCAAACTACATTTTCATATGGACACATACATGCACTAGTGAAAGTGCACAAAAAGAAGACTCTTTCATGTGCTTTCTCTTCTGCTCCTGTCCCTGTGAGTCTGCGAGATTAAGATGCAACGGGGTAATGTGAAAGGGCAAGAAGTGGAATGCAGCAAAGCAGAGTGACATGGAAATGGAATGCAACTCCAACTCCACCATATGGAAGTAAAAAGTGAAAGCAAAAACCTTCCTAAAAATTACACTCCATTTCGCTAATACAGATGATATAGTTCAAAGTTCAGCAGTGGGTAACTGGGTTAACGGGTCCGCTGCGCTGCTACTGCAAAGGTAATTTTTTTATTTGTAAACTTTGCACATCCCCAGCACAAGACATGTTTCATTAAATATAACACGACAAGGCATGAAAATGTATTACATTTTGTACTTTGCGAGGTATATTCTGTTATCAGCACATGTCCTCCTTTTGATACACCTTGTTCGTGTTCTACCATGCTCACTTTGTCAACCTGCCATGTTTTCATTAATTTATTGGATTTGTCCTTTCACCCAACCAAACTGGAAAAAATCTCTGCTATATAACATCATCAGCTAATCTTGCACCTTCCCTATTGGTATGTATAGTTTAGGGCGGTTACCTTTTTTTAGTAAACTTTTAACCTGGGTTGTACCGGAATGGTACGACATATTATACAACAGAAAATACCCATGTTTCCACTATTTATTACGTATTTGTTTTCATCGGAAGTTTCTTCCCCTTTAGAAACTGTCTGGAATATTTCGAATAAATCGCAACTTTGTGTATAAAGTCCTAAATTCTGTTCAGAGATTTCTTTCTGTTCTGCCGTAAATACATGGCACGAATTTTATTCAGTGACATTTGACATCATACCTACATAGTTTTTGTACATTTTTTGCTTTGATAGTATGCTCGACTTGACAAGGCTTTGTCTGGCTCATTATATATATGCATAGGTGTCTATGTTGTTTTCAAGTTTACAAACTTTCCCAAAAACTTTCCCAATTTTTATTATATTTTTCTTTGTATCAAAGTAGGAGAGAAAGGGCAAAGTACATGTCATTTTAAAAGAATACTGTACGAAATATAAGTGCTTATGCTGCCATGAAATAAAAGTAACTCATCTAGACGAACTGCTTAGAACCAGTGTCTCAAGCTCAAGTCTCTTATAAATGTGGTTATTACACAGAGAAAGAATTCCTGTGGGAAAACGCATAATAATTGCCTCTAGAGGAGTATTTTCTTTCTTCGCTTCAGAATATGTAGGACACTTTTCACTGCAGGCAATGCATAAAATTTTTATTTATTCTACTTTATAGCCAAGCACAGCGCACCTTGCAGCTTTTGCCTGTCCCTCCTTTTCCCATGAAATTGTAACCTTCAGAGGGAAAGGAAGTGTAAAGCATTTATAATAGAAGCTGTTTTCCTAGTGATTCATTATTGTGTTTATGTTGTTCCAGATGAAAAGATATCCTTGAAAAGGGACGTTTATATCATCTTATAGGGAAACCTTACATGATGGAACGTGTAGGAGGTTTTTCTTTAAAAAAGGGAAAAATGGGGATTTTAAATGTGTCCAGATGGACTTGACGCGCGTGGGTGATGAGAATGTAGTTGAAGGTCACACGTAAATTAGCATGATTATCATCAAGGTTGGGGAAAATTGTTTCAAAATGTCATAAGACCCTTAGAATAACGTACAGCGAACATGACATTATATCTGAGTGAGCGATGAACTCAAACTGTATGATTTTATGTAATCTCATTTGTGCACGAGAGCAGCAATTCAATTTCTATACAAGTGCATTATAAACCCATTTTGTATCTTGTCATGTCATTGTTGTATTTCATTGCATAAATGTAAGGGGAAAGTCAATGTTGGCACGAGTGCAGGCACTGCGCAGCGGAAAGATTTCATAATTGGAAATGTCATGAGAGAAAATGAAAAATACATACATATTTCGGATGACTTCATTTCCCATTTATTTCTTACAAAAATTTTGAGATGACATTGCTGTTATTTTATCATCGTGTGACATTGTCATCTTCTTTTTTCTGCACTGTTCCGTTTTATGAGAACAACTGCATATGGACTTTGTAAAAACCCAAGGGACTTAATTAAAGGGGTTCTACAAGATTTCACAATAATAGTCGCATGTGCAATATTGAAACACTTTCCGAAATTGAAATTTTTTTATGGGTTACAGGGATGAAGCTACTAATTTTGACCTACTTTATATAGTTTGTAATTTTTTGGTTGACTAGAATGAACTTATATACCATTACATGAAAGTTCTCTGGGTGAATACGCATCTACATTTGCATTTTTCTTGTTTTAATAGTCCGTAACTAAAATTCAGTATGCAGAAAATTGGGTTTTTGCTAACTGCTGTAGAAAAACATTGTCAACAATTTCAACCAATGCCGTCGTGACCTTTTTCAACCACCCGAAGGAATACTGATAATAAATTTCCATCGTAAGTATGAGATTGAAGCTTGTTATTGTTTCATTGTTTGCATATGTGAATGAACTTGGCCATGAATTGTGCAGTGCGTTATAACGTGGCAACATTAAAATAGCTTTAGTAGCAAACAAGTTATAGAAATGGTACTTAAAAAAATTTTATTGCTGCTGTAAGCAAAAGTACAGTCGTTAACTTATTCGCGAAAAACAATTTCCGTGAAGTTTTTTCTGTTATGACAGTTGTGGCTTACTTGCTGAAGGACCACAAACGACGGAAATACCTCGTCGTGACAAATAATAAAATAATAAAAAAGCGAACGAGATTGATTTATAAGATGTCTTGTAAAAGCAATCAGTTTTTACTGCAATACATTCTAAGAAGCACATGCATAAAATGACTTGAGTCTTGCGTCCGACTGGAAGAATGTGTGTATACAAGAAATTATTTAATATTTATTGTAATATTTAATATTCAATACATAGTAATCCATAAGCATTTAGTTAGTTACATTTAAGCAGAACGATGTTTTTGGAATTTCAATCTGTGTATTTAGCTCCACTGTCCCATCAACTAGTTCTGATAACTTTTCCTTCCAAAATTACTGCAGTGTAGCGGAGCTCATAGGAAGTGACCTGTCGTTGTCAGATACTTACATTTCGACTTTCCTCATTTTGTAGCATTTTCAAGGGTAGAATGTGTTTCTAGGAAGACAAATTCTCATTTAATTCATAAGCATTCTTTGAAGAACTGCCATTTAAATGCCCATGCCTATTATGAACATTCCTAGACGGTCCTTTACAACAATTACGCTGATGCTGTCATCAGACTTCATCACCTATACACTTAAGGTTTTTGTTTACGTTCTTATTTAAATGTCACAAGTTGTCAGTTGTTACAATTTCCTCATCAAATTTTCCATACATAAATCGTGTAATGTAACGTAACCTTAAGTAATACGTATGTACATTATCTTTACTTTGGTTTCTGTTGAAATGATGTTAAATGAAGTACAAGAAGTAAAAAATTCCTTCCATGAAATATGCGCTGGGAGGGGTTTACTAGTGGCATGTTTCTAGTAGTTCATGACATGTTTTTGCGTTTCTCAGGACCACTCTAAGGAACAATACAATGCTGCTTTTGAAGCTCTAAAGTTTAGAGTACTGTAATACAGAACTAGTAGATTGACAATCCAAAGTTATCCTTTACACGTGAACTCCACATAGTCGTGTTGAATTGTGTTGTGTGTCAATGTTGTACATGATCACATTTTGGTCTTGTTACAAAGTGACTCATAGAAAAGTGGAAAAGTCATTTATTAGTGTTTAAAGAAAAACATGCATCACTCATATATACCGCCGGATATTAAACAGGAAACACTTTATGTAAAAGAATGAAAATCCAATGAAGTTTTGATAATGCCCTTGTCATTCTATTCCGTTCCCTTTTCCCCTTATATCCGACACATTTGACATTTTTGGTTTTTATTCTTTTATCTGTGGGTACTGTTTTCCATCATTTAGAGCTCTATAACACGGTCACGAAGAGGTTAGGTACTGAGCAGTCATACTATGTATATACCTACAATGTACGCAAACGTTAGCATGAATAGGAGGTTCATGCTTGTTTTGACATTTTATTTCAAACAATACAGCTGAAATAAGTGTCATGTGTACATTCAACACGTTTACCCAGATTTAATTACCCGTATTATACGCACTGTAGACTCACAGATCTTCACTATTGTATAGTTTGCGGAGCTACAGTCATTTGTCCTCCTTATATCTCATATTATATTCTTGACCAGGCAATTATTCACATTGCATACGCAATCGACTGGTATTTGTACTCAATTAAGCCATCATTATTTTTACAATTTTTTAGTTCACTACCGAGCAACATCAAAGGAAACAAAATAACATGACAGGCAATGCAATATTTTCATCTTGTACCTTCCGCATCATCGCTTCTTTTCTATTCACTGACAATTTTCCCTTGTAAACGTAAACCAGAGTAATGAAGTATTACATACTTTCAATAAATTATTTATAATGATGCCAAAGTTGAAAGTTTGGCTTCATAAACTTCTTTTACGGGAGCAAGTTTTCTATAAAACGTTACTTGTGTTGTGTTGTGAGAAATGAGATTTTAGTGAAATTGAAAGTAAAAGTGTAATAAACCAGTTAATTTAAGGTACATACGATATGGGCACAACGGTCTCTACAACTACCACTTTCTTTATGCAGTGAGTAAACATAAAGCTAACTAAAGCATAAAGCAGGATTTTAGCTGGAGTTTATCTTCATCCAACTACTCAAACAATGCAGAACATTTTATAAAACATACATAAACGCATGCATGCTGTAGTGAAAAAGTTTGGTTTTCATTTGCTATTTTCATGTATGTTTTAGATGAATATAATATTTGCATAAAATAATACATTTTGTTTTTTTCTCCATAATGATCAACTCCATTGTCGGCTGCGGCACACAAAATGTATTTTACGAACTCCAACTCTAATATTGTACTCTCTTCTTTACTACATTATGCATACCATTTTGTATACTTTTTTCTGCAGTTTTTGCAGTAAACAAGAGTTTGTATTGTTACTACTTGTTTGTCTATTGTCGACTATGTGTAAGTCATGATGATGAGCCCATTGACCTATATCACTTGATGGCTGTATTCTGTTCTAAATTTTAATGCTGTTAAAACGGAAAGTCGCCAACGAATCCACTATCTGCCTCTCTGAGAACATTACTTGCAGACAATGAGACGTCTTCCGACCAAAACTTACTCGACTTTCATTCCAAACGAACGACGAGAAACACAGCAACAGTAGTAACATCCAGTTATAGCTGATAGTGCTAAAAACAAGTTGAGTGAACCATTACAAGCCATCCCTACTGAAGTGAAGACACTAAACACAAAAACATTACAAAGAACTAGCTCAGTTTTTCCCCAGTCAGGCGAGATGGCAAGTTAGAAAGTTGGAGAAAGGAGAGCGGAGCATGTCGTCGTGTGCGACATTGTACTCGTGTCTTGTCCAACCGACTTATAAAAATGTCCTTAATACATATATTTACAAGTTAATAAACTCATAATATTTATTTTAGTCAAGTTGTTGTTTGCGTATATCCGGTAAAAAATGAGCGCTCGCTGGGTAGATGTAATAGTTTTTACCAGTTCCACTTTTGAATGTGGGTTATTCTGAGAATGCGTGCTTTGCTCGGTAGTTAAGAAAAAGAAAGTGCAAAAATGAGAAACATCAGAGAGAACCAAATAGTTTCAAAAAATTTCAAATAATGCGTCTCCTTCTCAGAAGAATGGCTACATGGAAGGAGCAAATATTTTTTCTTAGAAAGTTCTCTAACGGGGCCCCATAGAGCCTTTTGTGCGATGTCTGTCGGCATAAACATTTTTTTTGAACTTTCGAGTTGCTTACAAAACAAACTGCATATTATGATATTAGATACATAATATATGTATCTATATTATAGATGATAGATATCTAATATCATCCATAGTTGGGGAATGCTGTACTAACTATAAGTACAGGACTCGGAAACTTGTAGACAAATCCTATATTTTTAAACATGTGTGTATAGTAATCTATAATATGTAGTTTATACTTGTTTACGTCCTCAGATTCTTGCTGGTGGTTCATATGAGTCTCTTAAGTTATAGGTAAACTACAGAATAGATTTCTAGGTAACACTAGGAGCAATTAGAGTTGTGTTACATGATCAACCAGCATCACAACAAGTGGTCCCGATTATAAATGGTCAATAACACAGAGGAGCTCAGTAATGCGTTTGAATTTGCCCATCATTTCCGCTATTTCTTCCCATCATTGGCAATGACAGTGAGGTCAGTGACAGTGAGGTCTTATATTTGCCTCCGGTTAAAATGGGAATAAGTCTTTGAGAATGTACTTGAAAGTTTGTGGCTCACACGAGCTACTGTGAATCTTCAGACGAATCTAATAGCGAATGCTTTCCACAGGTACTTTTCTTAACACACTACGCAGTATTTTAAGTACTTGGGTTTTGCGAATCCAAATATTTTATTTTACAGCTCAACAACTGCTGCGCTGGAGTGCTATCTAGTATCAATTTCATTCCAGTCCAGCTGAAGCAGTCTGTTTACCTACCACCTCATGACTGATAGTATTACGTCGTAGTACTTCTCTCTTTCTGTCGATAGCAATATTATCCGGCAAATAGTCGCATAGAAGGACGTCAAGTTCTTTGCCACACTCACTCTCCATTACATCAAAAAAACACCAGAAAACATTATTTCTATTCATAGTTTTCTTCACACAAGTAATGTTTACTGGGCTGATGAAAAGCATGCCTAGTTATTTAAGTGCTTTAGTCTCGACTCTCAATATTTTTGCCTTCATTTCGAGCTAGCGGTATTATGTAAAGATGTTTACACCATTTATGATGGTAAATGTAACAAAATCCATGTACAAATGGGTACATCGTTAGACGTAACAGCTATTTTTCTGGGTTGGTAAGTGGATGGCGATATGTATCTAGTGGGGTGGTGTGTTGCTTTACATGTTGTAAACTGTGTGTGAGTAGCTGCCGCCTTCGAATAAACTTCCGAGTTAGTATCCAAGTGGGAAACGCAAAATGATGACACGCCTCGTAACAATAAATCGCGTCAAAAACGACGCCACAGCTTAAAAATGGGCCTTTTAACTACAGCAGTAGCCATTTCTCTCTTTCATTCTTGATATAAGAAATAGGTCGAAGTTGATTAGAGACTTTAAAATTCCATACAAAATTTACAAATAATGTTGCGAATGTTTGGTTGATACCATAAGTAGGCGTTTTTAATTTCTCTTGTATAAACGCGGTACTCGTACGTATTTCTTTAATGCAATCGAATCATAAATTGTTTCTAACTTCTCTACAAAATATACGATGCTAGGTTAAGTCTTTGAATTAGCTACTTGTATGTACATAACCATTCTGATTCTTTCTTATCCCTGGTTCTGATTGGACTCATTAATTTTTTTGAAGTTGAAAATTTTTTCATTCTGATTCGCAAATGTCATTACGAATTTTTTCCATACCCTCCTAGACAGCTTACTCCGCCTTTTTGCGTCATGAACTCGCGAAAGGAATACATATAAGATGGCTTCTTCGTCTTGTCATCTGGCTCAGGAAAAACTCGAAAATTCACGTTTCTTATAATAAAACATGACAAAATAAAGCAAGCAAATATTGTACACGTTTGAGCTTAAAAGTTAACAATGAAAAAAAAAGAAAAAAGAGGAAAAAGTGACCGACTAATGATGTTGCAACCAAGAAGAAACTATTCTAGTTTATGTGTGTGTATCTGCAAAAGCATTTTCCTTTCGTCGACCTACATACCAAATCCATAAAAGCTGTGAGCTCAGTGAAACCACATGAAATCAAACATTTAAATTCCACAAGTTATGTTAAACTTGGACTATCCCTTTGCCCGTCATCATATCCCTAAAGGCGCAGTTATGCCCGTAATAACGACCAGAGAAAGGGAACAAAAAGTTTCTTGTTTCATTCATCCACCCATCTGCAAACTACTATATATACATGCTCACCAAAAAGTAACTTTATTCTCTGTATAATGCGTAGATAGATATTGTAATACGAGACACATTCAACAAATAAATAAATGACTACAAAATTTTTAGTTTAGAGGAAACTTGTGGAATGTAGAGTTGTGAAAAGTGGGTCACTTGCTTGATGTGTTATATTTATATTTCATGCATTAATATACTACTAGTTATCTAAATATTATGTTAAACTATGAGCTCACATGTTATCTTCATATTTTTCAGCTTTTTGAGTAAGGTATTTGAGCATTTTTGTTTGACCATGATATTTTTATAGAAGAGTGCATGCTCGTATGCTATGCGGTTCGGGTTCCCAGGAATCGTTTAACAAAAGCATGTATGAAGAGTAGGAGAAACTTTGATTGTGTCTCAAACAAGCACTAATTTTCACAAGAGTCAGTTACCAGCTCTGAAGAGTTTTCTCTCAATGAGTTGAACCATTTATTGTGCATACCACATGTCATGAATATATTGTTGAAGTTTAAATTTAAAGTTGAGAGCTGAGAAAATTTTCCTTTTATGAAAACTATACGTACATTTTACAAATCGTTGTATGAATTTCGTTTAAAAATTGACGCAGAAAAAATCACATGGAGTAATCCATGCAAAAATTTTAACTTTTTGCGTTAGTGCTATACATATCCATTGAAAACAAAGTACTTAGGTTAAAAGTAAACGAAAGAGTTTTCTTATTCCCTCTTCCGCATCCGCTGCAAAAGTGTATGCATACTTTTATCCCATAAAACGACTTCTTACTCCATATCCTTCTCCTATTTTCCCAACGATATATAAAAAAGATAAAGTGAGTGGTGGACTGTTAAGCTTTATTGTTAGTTTTTGGTAAAAGGAAAAACTAAAACAAGAAGTAAAAACGAGTGAAAGATATTTAAAAGTTGGGCATACTTAGATCCGCACACACATCACATCTCGGTGAATTCTAGAAGGGATAAGTGAAGAAGAGAAAGTACTTCACGGGCACATACAACACATGCTCACTGTCGCTTGAAGAAGAGTAAAAAGGCTCAAGACAATTTGCAACGATTTCCCTTCTGTGACAGTTTTATTTAACGAGCTTCAGTATTCTTCTGTTTTGTTTCTTTTTTAGAACTTGACTTCCCGTCTTTATGTTTGGTTTATATTTTACTTCACTTATTGCTTCCCTTCCCTTTCTCGCTCTTTTACTCTAAAGGCCTCTGAACTCAATGTTTAGTTTTAAATATGTAGTTATGTAGTACGTGGCAGTTGGAAAATGTAGTGGTAACAATAATCAGAGTAAAAAGTAGGATGAAACTAAAAGCATACATGTTCCGCTGATCAAGATGGAGAATCAAAGAAATGTGGATGCTTACAAAGAGAGTTTGTCATGTGAAGAGTGAAAGCAGTGTATTTTCTTTTGTCTCATTTTCCCCTTAAGACCGGAATGAATGACGAATGCGTAAAAGCCTTTGAATGTATGAATTTAAAGTAACTCAAAGTTGCAACAGCTCGAATCAAACTTCTTCATTGATGAGAGCAAAGTATTAGGTGTAAAAAGTACTTTCCTCTGCCTATATGTACTGATTTTTGAATTGGCCAATAATGCCATCTGAATATTCCATTCTATGCATCCAGAAAAATATGTATACCACCATTTCAACTGGGTCATTGACATTTCCAGAGTTGGATGGACATTCAGTTAGCGGAGTGAAATAAAGTAGAATAGCAACGCGGCACTGCAAAAACCAGTAACTTATTATCACTATCACTCACTGGTTGGGATATTTTTGTGACTTCATACCCTCTGAACCGATTTAACTTTCCCCCAGACTAGCTCAACATCAGTGGCAAAAGATGACTAACAGATCATAAAAAAGTTTGCAAAATGTTGCGTCTTCAAGTTGGTCGCAAAATCAGAACGAGTGAATTATATAGTACTACATATTTTTCTAGCTAGAAAAATAGTAAAATCTTTTATGTAACTTGACTGGGTGACTTTTTGCAATCTAGCATGAGTAGTATGCTCACAAAATCTGTATGACATTTTATGTCCACCTCTGCATCCCCATCGAGTATAACATCTGAACTCAAAACAAAGTTATTCACAATATTGAAATTTTTATAGACAAGAAAATTGGAGTGGAAAGTTATGAATTTATTGAAGAGGAATGAGTTTGATTGCAGGCAGAAGAGACATGATCTTCATACAAAACTTATGATATAGAAAAACTGCCATTCAACTTCGTTTTTTCATCCTAAAGAGGTGACAAATGAGACATTTCTCGGAACTCCCCAATTTTATCACTACAAGGGAAACTGTTTTTCTACATACAAATTGCGTGAAGTATGAACTATGAAAGTGAAAGGAACATATTATGTGTAAAGATGAATCGATGAAAATCTGCGTTGTGTAAATACCCTAATGATTACAAAAAACATGATGATGGGGATACACAAAAAGGAGGAGTATTTGATTACTCTTCATTTTATTTACCTCCTGTGTGTTCTCCATTAGTATGAAATATTAATAAAGATCATGATCTACAGTCGTAATAATTTGCCCAGTTTCAAAAAATATGAAACGGGTTAGACTATAGTGTAGTAAATTGAAATACTTGGTACTACTGCGTCTAGGAATTCCAAATGTCTGATGGCAATCGTACGTAATGTGTGTTAATCCTTTTTACAAGCTACAAGCACTCAAATGTTTATTTACATTTCTTTGCTCCACTTTTGACTTGTTGATTAATAAGCATAAATGTTAATGAATAGTTTGTCATCATCATTGGTGCTTCATTTTGAGAACTGCGTAAAATATTTTGAAGTTTTTTCGAATTTGGAGGACGGGGAAAACGGAACGAATCCGAGTAAGCCGAGCAGACTAATGATTGCGTTTTTTCTTTCATGCAGCAAAAAATTTCTCGTTATTTTTTCCCTTACTGTCGTCTGGAAGCATAATGAGTATTATCTCGTCCATTAAATTGTAAAAGAATCTCTTTTTGTGAGTTTATTGATGCAATACTGATCAAATTACTATTGTAGTTTTATCGGTATTTTACCCTGCTTTCTTTTGGAATCGACAGTTTTATGTGCTCATTGCGTTTTTTTCTGAAGTCAGCAACTTTGATTAGTATTTGGTGGCCTAGTTTTTTACCAGTTGCAATGGTTCACTTTTACAAGTACTTAACTAACTTCTTACACAAGTTGAATAGTTGAAACATTCAAAATGCAGCATTTCTTTTAAAACATAATGCAATTAGGAAGACTATATACCGTCAGGTTAATGTTCAAGGCATTATCTTCTTTTTCCAATGTCGCTTTTTGCCTGTTTTTGATGAATTCCGTCTCTCTTCCTGATCGGAGCATGAGCAAGAGCAAAGTATAAGTATTCCAAACGAAAGAAAGTCTTCATTACTGCTCCTTTTCCTTCGTTATGAGTAATTCAGGAATTCTCACTGGAAGAGGAGAACAGGGATGAGAGAAAGTTTTTAATGACCTTTTCAATATCAAACTTTTGATTGATGATGATCAACATCAAGGGTAAAAAAGCATGTACCTAACTTGACGTAAGGAAAATGGAAAGATGAAAACTAACCTTTTTATGTTAAAAATATAATAATATACGATTTATGCCTTTTAGAAGTGGCCTTTGTACACTGTACATATATGATGTAGCGTTATTTGCCATGTTTTATATTAAACTAAGGCGATATATGAGAATAGGCATAGATTTGTATATGTACAATAGAAGAAAGTAGTTGAAACATGGTTTTCCAATTCCCCATTTGATGTTGGTCCGGTTGCATAAAGCTACATACATTACGTATGTGTATCAGTCATTATTTTTAAAGTTCTTGTAAAAGTTCATTTGGCTGTTACAACTTCAAATTCTTCCCATCTCTCATTCAATTTAAATGAACTTTGTTTCATTCAGTATATCCATTTTCCTGTTACGTTCTCTGCCTTGATCTAGTGGGAATGAAGTAGTCCAAATTTTGTTTACATCGTGTTTTAAACTGGACACATTGAGAGAAAACATTTTGTTGGTTAAATTTTTATGAAATTTACTTTCCCATAAAACTTGTTATTAGGTCATGCTGAACCATAAACCAACTGTTTTACCTATCATATGAATCTCAAGCTAATATTTTAAGATATATACTTTTAAATATTTTAGGCTGTTGTCGGTTTGCGAGGGTGTATAAATCTTCAAAATATTACCTTGTTTAACCATTACAGGATATTATGGATGAGCAAAGACACACAACAACAATGCTTCGCCTTATTGGTGTTATGAGATTGGCCTTCGCCTTCGCCTTATTGGCCCTTTCCTACCTGTACACTTGTGAATTAATTTTTCATATAATTGAGAAGCAAGTTCTAGAAAATTTCTTTCAAAAATTCTACATCCGCAATAATTCATATACTTTTTAATATCCTATTAACGAAACGCGTTTCATACTATTATTTATTTATAACTTTTCCCTCCAAGTTGTTCCAGATTCTTTACACTCCACCTCTGGCCACTTTCTTGATATGTTCTTGCTCTTTTCTTTTGTTGTGTAACAAAGTGTTTGATTTTTTAGCGGGACTCATCTTACAGACCATCTAGTATTTCTCATTCTCTGCATCATCATTTTTATTTATTTTTTGGATGACGACACCAGCAGCAGCACGAAGTAGCTATATCAAACCATAAATTTCTCTCGCTGATCTTCTCCTGTGACTTGTAAGCTGACATGAGAAATGATGATTCGCCAACGTGTTAGGAATATTTCTACATGCATTCAGAACAATAGACGTTGCAATACACAGACCTATAATGTTTACCATGTACCTTTTTGAATGGTACACAGACACATAAACAATATCACATAGTTTCATAATGCACACAACTTTCTCCTTTGGGATACATCATCTTTCTTTAAGCTACTCCTCTACCTTTTCCCCAACAACCAACTCACTCCTATTGTATGAAAGAAGCACCTCCATTTTCTCTTTAGGAAAAAAGTTGGTTTTTTTGTATTTGATAACAAGTTATTATTGTTATGATATTATTATTACAACAGCCTCTGCTGCTCTACTTATAATACTATTTTTATTTACTCCTCTTTTTCACAATGGTGATCCATATAAATTGTTGCTAGTTCGGTACTTTTGATGATGGCGTTGTTGAAAATAACTAAAAGGTAGTTTCTTGTAGAGTAGAAGAGTATTTCGTTGTTTGCTTCTCCAAATTCCCAATTCCCAGAATGAAATCCAAAAGAGAAACGAAACGAGCGAGAGAAAAACCAGAGGATATATTAGACCTCCATTTCCCTCCAACTTTGAGAGTAATAGCTGTGTAGAAACAAATCAGAGTCTATAGAAATGGAATATCCCTGTTTCACTTTCTTACCTACGTAAACTGCCGTGTTAGCTAGTCTACAGTGGATAAAACCATGGTATGAAGTAAAAGCCACAGGCCATACAATGGAAAAAAAGAAAACTGAAAAAACTACAGTGGAACCGAACAACAATAGGAACATCAAAATCATTATGATTAGGTACTTCTATTATCATTGCGTAATACCCTTATTATTGTGTTATATGATGATTACTATGGGTTGTGTAGTGTGTGATGGTAAAATTGCTTTCTGGTATGGTGGTTGTCGTCTGCCTCTGTAACTGAGAAAAAAATGCTTCTATATGGTAGTTGCTTTTACAGAAAAATATGCGTTTACTACGACTTCCTGTTGTTTTTTCCAGAATTATTTCCTCAAGAAAGAAAGGGGTTTCAAAAGCTATTGGAGTTGACAGTATTGAAAATAAGCAGAGAGAAAATACAATTTTATCTTTCAGATCTCGAAAAAATCCAATAAACAGGGCAGCTGACCTTATGACCTCTCTTCCTCGCTGTTTGCTCCCAAAGGGCAAACATACACCAAACTCTGGAAAGAGCAATGTATTATAATTTTATTCCCTTGAAATGGAAGACGACTAGAGGAAAAAAGGAAAGTTTCATGTAGGTTGATTTTTTCGTTGTCTATTCCTCCAGGCGACTACCACTTTTACTTAACTTTGCGGATTGGATTCGATGCGTATCTTTGACTGCCGGACATTCATTTACTGGTGTAGTAGAGTAGAAAGGCCCTTTTTTCAAAATCGTACTTTTTCAGAACTAGCGATATATAAATAGGTATACACTTTTGAAATGCTGGCTACACGGTAGGAAAGGTGCAATGGCATCTCTAGTGGAAATTGCTTCAATTTAAGTCGAACTTTTAAAAATTAGAAATAGAATAGTAGTGGTTATATACGTGAAAATTTGGCAATCATGAACAACAAAATGAAAATTGTATATAACATAATAAGTAGGATGAATGGAGGATATATTTACCCTCAAACTCGCAAATCCTACAATGATTTTGCTCTCAATCCCACTCAACTTTCACAATACAGCCCCCAGTGATTTGTAAAGTGAGGATTTCATAATTAAGGTGTCGTGCCAAGTTTGAAACTTGTTATTCAAATAGGGCAGTACATACATTGGTAAAGTGTAGCATAGTATTTACAGTGCAGGCAACTGAAGAGATGTTTTACAGGAAAAAGTAACTAAATGAATTTGTCGAATTTCACTTTAGCAGAGGAGGTTTTTTCATAAGGCTGATGAGTTTGCTTTCTCTGACGTTTGTAAAGTATAGTATTAATTACTACCTGGTTCGTTATGGTTCTTACTTCATACATCGTTCTGTTGCCGTTAATTTCGGTAAGCTTTCTCTAAGTATATTAAGTAATATGAGCTTTTGCTATTCTGTTACTTCTTTTTCCACTACTTACTATAGTAAGCCATACTTTAGGTAGTTTTTGCACATCAAAATAGAGATGAAAAAATATCTAAAAACTTCAGACAGAACTCAGTATTCATTATGACAGATACATTCCCAAGTCAATGTCTCCTTCTACGTTCTATTCACTGTCTCAATTTTAGTCAATAAGTATATAGAGATTACAAAGGCGCACTCGGCCTTCAACAACATGTTACTCAACAAGTTCATTGTACCATTCTTTTCAAATCCCAAAGATGTAACTTATAAATCTACCAATGAAGAACAACATCAAACCACATATACCACCACCTTTTTCATTAAGTATCATGTGACACGTATTTGGGCTAGACTTTAGGAATCTAATGATACAATTTCCCCCTTATTTATCGGCAACTTTTCTGTTAATAAAATCTGCTTCATTCATTCACTCATCATGAAAAATCTTTTGATATTTACACAAAACACACAAAGTCTTTACTTTGCACTAACTTTTGCCTCATACACACTAGTTTTATACGCGTATGAAATGTACATAAAACAAAAAGTAGAGGAATGGGTAATGTAACTCTTTCCAAATAAACTAGAATATACACTCTTTGAATCTTTTCAAGTTTTAAGCAGGATTAAGTAGAGACATATTTTTTGGATTTTCAGAGAAAGTGCGACCGACGGTTTTTAATGAAGACATGAGTCGGTGTGTGTGTAGTTCGGAGCTGTACAAACATACACTCCATTATTGAATACTTGTAGTTTATTAGACTTTTGTGCAAACTTTTTCAAACTAAAAAGTTTTTTTTTTCTTTGAGACGAAGCGTTTTACAGCATCGCGAATTTTGAAAAATGGTGTAGGTATGCATATTATTAAATTCAGCTATAACATATCTTCATGTATACAAAGTAATGTAAAAAGTGAAAGTACATACGAACAACATGCTACCGAATCAGATTACATTTCTTGGAACCGATGATTCTCTGGAAAAACTCTTAATTATATTGCTAGAGTTTAAATTTGCATGTCATCTGACATGTGTAGCAATGAAAGAAAGGCACGATGGGCAGGTCTCCTTCGAAAAAAGTAGGTATATGTATTCAATGTGCCCCGTTTTCAGTTCCAACACTGAAGATTGCAATTCTGGAGAAAATGGGTAACCTTTCAGACCACTAAGGCTACACCTGCTGACTACTATCTTCAAATAGCATGTTTTAAAGTTGCATAGTAAATCCTTTCGAAGTGTATAGACTACAGCGTTTACCATTTGCACACCTACTTCATAATATTCGTTTTTATTAATAATATGCACATAGTCAAAGTGCACAAGTGCAATGTTAAACAAGACTCCAATTTCAGAGAATCACTTGTATGAATCCCGACAAAGAATGTAAGATGTAGCGCTTTTGTATTAGCATTCATCCTTCTGAAACCCCTTATATGCTTTCTAAGTAATTAACTTTGATGATATTAAATTAAACAATATGTATAGAATATGCTGGGAGTATGGTAGTAATTTAATTCACTTTCATCTTTTTGTACACCGCAATGCGAAATTTTGATTGATCTGTATTTGGTGTTCATTAAAGATTTTATACCTATAACATAGAATATTAAATGTTCATCGACAGATAAAGGGTTGGATTTGTTTAAATTCTGTTTGATGAAATTTAAAAACTGCAGATCAAAGAATTTTTAGCGTACTACATTTATTCTCTGAAATATATTAATGCACTCATTACTATTATCCTAATAATAGTGTTCATCTCTTTAAATTAAAGGGATTACTTCCAGCATATTACGACATTACTGACGGTTGTCACATGTCAACTTGCTACTTTTAATGAAATGTACACAGTTGGCTACTAATAGGTTTGTGTTTAATCTCTGTACTATCTAAACTGCTTTCATAAATACTCGCAGTTATTTTTAGCCTAATAATTAAATGGCGAAATGTGGCTGATTCTAGAACTGGAACTAGACGACTTATATTACAGTAGATTCGATGCAAAAAACCGTAAATTATATTTGTAGCTGTCACCTCATACTTGGAGGCAAATAAATGACAAAGGTAACGAGAGACATCGTTAATCAAAGCAAAATTTGAGATTCTAGCTTCATTTGACCTTCAAGTTAATGAAGTGAATATAGTAGTAAACCACTAAACATATTTTGTATGTCTCATTCTCATGGCCCATTCTTTGTACGGGTCCCTGCTTTCATGCTTACTTATGCATGTTTACAATTTTGTATTCATATATGTGTATTCAAGGTACATATAAGAATTATTATTACTGCATGCTTTTCTCTATTGCCACATACTTCATTTGTAAAATAAAACGATAACACATGGTTGCGAAAAGTTCATGATGTTATATTTTCATCTCGCTTACAAAAGACAATTACTATTAACTATATATACACACGTGCAAGGTAAACTGCTAATTCATTCTAAGAAACAATATCTGACTTGCCCTCTGACAAATATTACTAGCCATTGTGATAATATACGTCGGAGAATCATTAAATCTACTCGAATTAGCGGGAAACAAGCCCCATAAACAAAATGTTTAATGCATTCGCCAAGTTTAAACCTTATCTCGGATCTGGCTTCCTGCTTGTTGGAAACCTTGACCTTCAAGCAGACATACTTCTTTTACATCCCTTTCCATTCCATCACATCCTGGTCACATCCCATCTTGTAATCTTCGTGACTTTTATCTTTTCACATTTTTCATCTTTCGGATCAGTATCGTGTCATGTGACGTGACAAACCACAGTGAAAAATTATGAAATTGCATTGCACCATAATATTCCTACGTTTACTCTCAGAAAAACATATCATCTCACAAAAGTAAATCCTTTTGCAACAAAAGTAAATCTCTTGAAAACCTCTTCAAATAAATATATAAGAACACAGCATAACAAAAATTTCACTCGTGCGCCTAAAATAAAAAACGTTGAGCTCTCCCAGGACACACAACTAGTAGACGCCCACAAAAGATCCAAATCCATTCTCCGTCCTTTTTCTCTCCCCAAAAATCTTTCTCTTTCCTCATACTTTCTCCCTTTCTGTACAGATTTTTCCCATCCACCAACTAACTTTGAAACTGAGAAGAAGAAACGGATCAAATTCTGCAGTGCCAAAGTAGTGGCATATTTTTGCCCTATGACTTTTTCCCCTGCAGTTATAAAAGTAGATGATATGAATGCCTAAAATAGCCTCAAGAAAAACCTATACTTTTCTGTACCGCTGCCAGAGCATCAACTTTTCTCCTTGAATGATTTCACCATAAAATATACAATAATAATGCAATGCATTGGAATACATTGGATTTTGAACAACCACCAACAACGATCGCCATGATCGTAATAATCATCAGGCATAGACCTCTCGGCACAGCTCCGCATGGAGCTCCAATCCTACCCAAGGACAATAAATATTTCTCTTTGTTACATTTTATACATTCGTCCCAAAATACTCACACACAGACCTGTATCTACAATTGGAAATGTGCCATAAATCACAAGGAAATTTTCACCAAGCATTATTATCACTAGTGCTAGAAGAAGCAACCACTCTACCCTGTTATTTTGTTGTTTATAGTAAGGCGGCATAAAGTTGGAGAAGGAAAAGGAAAGGAGTACACTTTTTTTTAGACAAAGGTTACATTATTTTTATGCTATCATTTTGCTCTGCGATACTTACATAAATATATACATTCATCGTATATGTATAGAAAAATATGATATTATTATTGGATGATGTAGTGGCCCCGTAATACATTATGAGAAGGAGGACGAGAGCAAGAGTTAGACAGGGCGGAAAGCCCTTTTTGCCGGTGGGATACCTACACGAAATCAAAGCGGTATATACGGACAATGTTTGCTTGTAGCCAAAAAAGTAATACCTATGGTGTATTTTTGAAAAAGAAAAACCAAAGGAATTTTTTTCGTCTCTTTTTATTTGACTCCTGCTGCCACTCACTCGAGCAAGTACATAATATGTATGTATATTCCTTCTGTTTCTCCTTTTAGGCGTTGGTACCGGCGAAAAAATAAAAGGAAATGGCAACACGGAAATTTCACCTTTTGATTCGCGAAAAGAGAGACCAGAGTAATTTTCTTGATCCTTTTCTCTGTCTCTCTGTGTTTGTGTGCATTGGTGGATAGGTCGGTCCATTCTTTACTTCTCCTTTTGATATATCACACAGATATGATGACTTTGTTCGTCTTTATGAACATATATCTCTGTGAGTAGAAAATGGTCGGTGAAATCACAGAAGAAAAGAGACGCCAGACTTGATTCCCTTACCTAATCTACGCACAAAAGCAATAAGTACGTAAATCCGAGTCATGGAGAAAGCCCCTTTTTGGAAGCAGTCCTTGCCCTTTTATTTTTGCTAAGCTTATTTCTATTTCTTATGCTACATATTATGTACCTATATACTTTTTGTAAGCTCCGTCAAATTATTCTTGCTTTGGTGAAATTGCCTCTTGAGAAAGAAAAACGAGAGAAGTGAAAAGAGTGTACCATCAGATTTGCCTGTTTTGGCAGTGGCAATAATAATAAAATGAAATAAAAATAGATAATATGTGAGATACTGGTATTGTTGAAGAGATATGAGGGATTCCGGTTACAAGGAGAAAGTCAGTCACACAGCAGTCGCAGGGTTTGTAGCTGTAGTCAAAATTCATAGTTCAAGATTGCATGAAGGTGCCAGCAGAAAAGTGTTGTAACTCTATAAGGGTCTATCTTGGAAAAAGATATTACACAAAAGTGAGCGCAATATAACTGTGCCTTAACGCACAAAATACTGAACCCATGATGGTGGCATCGTTTATACTTTCAATTATGGTAATACGAAATTTTCTCTTCTTTCCAATTTTTGGCATGCTTGTTATTTAAGCTAAACATTCCTTGAAATTCCTTCATCACATTTCTGCTTTATCAAGAGAGAAATAAAAAAGCAAATCTTTTACTTTGACCTTTTCTAGTGGTTTCCAAAATTACAAAAGAGAAAGTAGTAGTAGTAGTGTTTCTAGCATATACAGAATACTTATGAATTCATTCATCGTAAGAAATGACAATGTGTATCATATCATGGTGAATCTTGTATTGTGTCGTAATTTCATTTTGTTTTGTTTCAACAGAATTACGGAAGTAAGAAAGACAGAAACCTCATCATCATATTTCTTATTCTTCCTTTGAAATAATTTGATATGATGTGGGTTTATTCTTCGCAAACTTTTGCTTATGAAACGGCTCTGATGTGGCCAAACTTGGGTCTGTAGTCTGTGTGTACCGTATTTTCACTTTACTGAATTGGGGTGATGGAACTGAACGTTCAAAGATGACGAAATGACTATGCATTGATGCTGTAGACGTATGCATTCGTAGTCGCATATGAAAAACCAAGTTTCCAGCAAATGGGGTTAGCGTTGACAAACGGGTTTTGAAGTTTTTGTTCATTGTCCTTTGAAACGTAAAGTCATTGGGGAGACACCAACTTAACAAAGAAAACAGAATGTGGCGAAAAGAAAAGCAACCACATGATATAAAGCACATTGTTTTGCAAACAATACGAGTGAAAAGTCGTTCTTGCTTTCATTTTCTACACCTATACTGTTAGTAAAAGGAGGGTTAAAGCAATTGTATAGCAAGTACCTAAGACGCATACCTGGAAGCTCTGAAGGGAAGTGCTTTGAGGTCGATTCAGGCAGCTTCCTTTACTGCTTAATTAAATGAAATCAATAAAGCATCATTTTAAAACACGTTCATAAGAAATTGTATCATTTTCAACCTTTCACCTCATATCACACTGCAATGAACTCGTAGTGAACAATGATCACTACTGCTAATTGGTTTTCGCTTCTTCTCGGCATCCAGGAAGGAAACAAACAAGATTATCCAATTCAAATTACATACAAAAGTTCCAGGAGTACAATTAGAGACAAAAAAGATATGGAAGATACTATGATTTATTGGAGCTCTTTTTCAAAAAAGGTCAAAATGATAAAACGGACATTGCTTCAACAAAGTTCTGTATAAATTATTTGAGTATAAAAGTTGAAAGTTTGTTTGAATAAATGAAATCAAGCTACTTGACCTGAAATAAAATTCCCAACAAAATGACTAGAAATTAGAGAGATCTAAAATCTCTGACGTAAGAGCACTATTATTTGTCATGCTTGGCTTGTTCGTAATATTATTATTATACTTCTGTAAAAAACAGTTATGCATAAACATGAGGGAGAACGGTTGGTGAGGGCTCTCACTAGATTCCTCACTTTTGTAGTTCAGAAAACAGCTTAATTCATGGATAGCAGCAGTGTCATTTGTTCCACACAACGACGGATATAATATGGGCATTGTGTAATTTGTTTCTTGTCTCTTTAAGTCCCCTATTCAAAAAATAAAGATAAAGTATAAATTGAGTTGATGTTTGCACTTTGACAAATTTGCTTACACTAACACAATACAACAATACATTTAATATAACACTCACTAACCGTTTTCCAGCATTAAAACATGCTTTTTCACCACATTCTTTTTTGAAAATGTGCAATAATTTCATGTTTCGTCCCCAACCCAAGAGAAAAAAAACACAATTTAAAAGTCAAATAGAAGCAGTGATGGAACTACAATGATCAAATGTGATATCAACATTTCGAAGTCTAGAGTCTAGACAATACATAACTTGTCATTGTCATGCATCGTCAGCATAACTTATTCGTTCCAATCCATTTATGAATGATCTCCTAGAAAAAAATCGTACATAAAACAATAGAAAATGCTGACAATGTCAGATTCCAGCATTTCCATTTTAAATTCGCGTTTTTTGAATGTTTATAAACTAAACTTACTAAAGAAAATGTTTTATTTGTTTTACGATTTACAGGCATTGTGAGACACGTCCAGGGACAACAAGTGTGGTCTGATCCTCATCATGCGGCAGCAGGGTTTGGTCAACAATATGCAAGTTTCGAAGAGTTGCAGAGGTTGACAGAGAATCCATTCGAAAACAACACAGCCGTCAATGTCACAGTCCCTCTGGGTGACAATGCCTTTCTCCGTTGTAAAGTTCGCAATCTCGGCGAGCGCTCGGTAAGCCAAGCAAAAAAATATTGTTTTCCCCTCAAAGAATATATCATTTCTTAATATTCATAAAAAACCAAACACCACATGCGCTTTCTGTTATTGTTTTGTTTGCTCATTTTATTTTCTACATAAATGTTTGCTCTCATGTACTCTTCTTCTCTTTCTAACTGTAGATCTGACCAACTTTTTTTCTCTTTCCCGTCTGCTGACACCAGCAAAAATCTCCAAAAATAGATGGTGGTTCCAGCTTACATTTCGAAAGTATATTCAACACGATCCATCCCAATATTCGCTTTTGCTTGGTTTGCAACCACCACACCAACTAACGTCACAATAAAACCCTGAATATCCCCTCGTACCTTACACAAGCATAAAAAGCAGCAGCAAGAGAGACAATCCCAATGACCCAACAAAATAAAGGGAAAGTTGGAAGAAAGTAAAAGATAAAAGAGAAAGACAGCAAGGAGGTCAGAGTGCTGTAAATGGGCAATAAATCCCCATTACCCTGCAGAGACAGAGACACTTTTTCTGGTCTGTTTGCACTGGACACTTGTACTATGAACTGTTTACAATTTTACTAGTATCTGTTTCTTCTCGCCATTTTTTCGGAAGTCATCCAAAGCAGGATGAAACTGTGGTTTATTCCAAAACTATTTATAGATTCTACTTTTGAATAGCTCGTCGGCTCAACATGCATTCTTTCAGCAATTCCTTATTCGAAGCTATATACTTGGGAAAGCAGTAAAATACTAAAACTAGTACCTATAGGGTAGGCTCATATGATATGTCCTCATTGGGCTTTTATTTATGGAAAGCCACACAAGAATACTGTAAAGTCAGAAAATAAATCGTACATTTCTTAAACTAAACTATACCTTTCAAGCTTCAATAAAGCATAACACTGGAAATCCTCCGAATTTTTACCAAACAACATTAATCAGTTTCATGGTAAACTTATAACACGCTGAATATGCTTCAGGGCTGAACTTCAAGTCCAGTGCAACAGCAAAAAAAGAATCAGTTCGGAAGAAATAAAAACGCACATATTATATGCATGAAACGTGCATGCCAAGTGCCTTGTGATTGTCTAGTCCTTATGTTGTTTCTTGAAAATGACACTGACAACTTGGTGAATATTGTTGTACTATTATAGTGAGGTTTTCATGTCAGAGTTAGACAACATATATTTGAGCTTTTAAATCTCTTCTAGCTATTTCTGATGAAAAACGACTCTCAAGTTGAAATGTGTTGTATAAGGTCATCTTCATATTTTACACTGCATCATTGGCGTTTGCGGCAAGGAGCTTTAAAACGTAACTTGACATTTTTGGCTGCCTAACAAAACCCCTGACTGAGAAATGGAGTTGTGCCACAGTTGTGTAATTCCTGTTTTGTTTCCGCAATTCAGAGAATGACATCAAAATGAAATAGAATATAGAATGAATATGCCTAATATATCAATATAAAGACAACCAATTGAGTTATCAAGCTCATAAATAATTGTTCTACTGCGTACACACCACTACTGCAGTCAACATTTCAAGGTTAAAAATACGAATCTAGAGTAGTGGATGATTCAAAATAAAATGGAAGATAAACATTGCGCGGAGGATAAACAAAATATGCATTGTTCCTTGTTCAACGCATAAACCTTTATTATTTGTATGAATTAATTTTCAAAATTGCGAATTGCTTTGTTCCGTTTAGACAACTCGTCTTTTGAAAGGTTTGAATTTTAAGTTAAGCTGGACTGCTTGAAGTAGTTTCATATTCGTTTCACTGCAGTGTTCTACTTCAAACCTGTGCTCTGTGCTCGTTAAACATTAATGTGGCTTCCTACTATATATTATCTGACCTTCTAAACAGAAGAATCTCTTGATGTGATTTAAATTCAATTATATTGTTAAAGGTAACTAGAGCTTGAAGGATGTTTTTCTAAGAAATTCGGGGTCCACATAAAGAAAAAAATTAAAGTATGAAGCCTCGTGCTGTAAACTTTTCGTTTAATAAATGAAACGAGACGGCGATGAATTAATTATGATGTATGCGTACCTTTTTCCCGGCTTCCACGTTCCGGTATGATGCTACGTACTAACGTACTACATACATTCAATTAGAAACCTTTGAATATTCCCTTTGAATAATTAGTAAAGTTAATATTATCTCTGCGCCAGACGGTCTGTGCAATTTCCGTCTTAAAACTTTCTACTGACTTCAGGAAAGTATTTACAGAATGAGAAGCTTTCATTAAGTTCAAATAAAGGCGAATAAACAAGGTTAAAGCAATAAAAATGGTGTGTACTTAAAACGTACACTTTTTATTCATATCGCGAAATTTGTTGGGTATCCATTAAACTGAAATACCTATTTGCGCGATGCATTGCACATCAGGCTTGCAAAAGTGCACGGTTTTATCATTTTTCAGTCATTTTGACTTGGCACGATAAAATATGCTCCAGAAGGCCGGCGGATATTCTAGCACTTAAAAGTCACAGAGAAATCCACTTTAGTGTTTCTTTCCAGAATTTCCCCAGGTGGTATGAAGGATGATACCCATAAAATCTTTTCATAGATCATAGCTAGAAAGTCGCGGTTTTTCATAATATTGCCTGTTATATGATTACGATACACATTACTTCGTAGACTGCTGTAACCCTACTTTTTTATTGTGGCTGTGAACGCGTTGATTGACAGGGTTGCATTTAAATGCTACAAACGAACAATCATGAAAAAGAAAGGCATACTCACGAAATTCTTGCTTGAAAGGATTCTCGACAGGAAAAAGCTTTACTTCATGCCAGGTAAAACTGACTACTTCAGTTATGTCGGGGTTGATGTAGGTGTGGATTTGATTCAATCGGCATGTATGCATGTAAGCACGCAATTAATGTGGATGATTCAATTAAGGTAATTTTATTCATATGTTTTGCGACTTCTAATCTGAGTTTAGAAGTCCCTCAAGTGTTCAAGCAATTTTCAATATCGATCAGTTTTGATTTACAGATCGTACGTAATTTGTACTCACGATTGCATTATTTATTAGCTTCACATTATGGAATTATTTCATTTTACGTAGGTTAATGATAATGTAATTATCACAATATAATTTATGCAAAATCTTATTTGCCTTAATTATACGTGTGTATTTATGCCATAATATTATGCTGCGATCGCTAGTTTTCTAAAATCCTATTTGCAGAAATTGACAATATACTTATACTAATTAATTCGAGGACATGATGAGATGTCATAAATGTCGCATTGACCTATTGCGAGGCATACAAGACAACCCACCCTTAATCTGGTGCTCAAGCTTTAGAGATGGTCGTTTTCTCACGATGGCATTGCTAAAAAGAGGAATCACCACGAAGAGGAAACTCCATCATCTAGTTTCGCAAACACGCAAATTGATTTTAAAAAATTTCCATTTATGCATTGCTCAAGGTCATGCATGCGTTAGACAATCACTAATGAAATACTATATCTTAATACATTCGTTTTTAGAAGAAATTCCCTTATAACTTGTTCCAGTTTTCCCCAACATTGATATAATATGCATTTTACTCGCGTCTGGAATCTCGACTAGTAATGTAATTGCTCCATTTCATATTTCTTCTCATTCTCCTCATCCTCAGTTTGCATCATGGGATTTATGACATTTTCAATTTCAGCATAACACAGAGTCAACCATTCATTTAAACCTATTTAGTCATGCATACACTTATAAGGAGTCAGATAGATGTGGGAAATTAAATAGTAAGTATAGGTCTTTCTATCCATTCCATTTTTAATTCATTCTCGCATTTTTTCGTTCTCCTCTATTTCTTGGGATAAGAGTAGCACTAACATCTGTGATTTTATCTTTTCACCCTCTGTTCTCCGTTTACTGTAATAATTGCCTCATCTCTCTCAATTTGCGTAGTATTTTTTCAGCTAGAATGGATAATGTGCAGCATTAATGACCTCAATATATTATTATGTGAATGAAATGAGAAAGAGGGCAGGCAGAAGAGATGGCACTTTTTTGCTGTATTATCGTCATTATAAGTTTAGTTGAACTGGAAATTAATGCGTGGTGAAGAGGAAATGTGAGCGAGGGAATAAATGTGGTACTCGTATGCTCTACTATGTATCAAATTGGCGTTCAGTGGGACTGTAGGACAGTAAGATGCAAAGAGGAGGATTCCTATCCTCCATTATGACTTTTAATTGGGTTGCATTTTTATTACCGCTTTTAGTAATAAGTCAGTGGAACAACTCAGCATAATATGCTATTTTCTACGATACAGTCATGTCGAAACAATAATGGCATGCAGCGACCAGAGAATAGGTATCTAATTCACAATTGCTAATGTGGTAAAAGCACAGCAATAATGGTTGCTTGCTGGGAAAAAATTTAGAAAAATTGCTTTGGCATACTTTAATTCTTTAAAAAAATTCACTCAAGAAAATTGGCACAAATTTCGCATTCCTTTAGGCATGCCTCTATAAAAATTTCTAGCAATTCTAAATGGTGCCTTCTTAGGCAACATTTATTCGTTTTAGAAGTTAAAAATTAAGCTCGTATTATTTTTAAAAACTTTTCCCAGACGCATTGTCACATTGCCGTTTTAAAATGATAAGGAGACGTTAGGATGAGATTTTGATAATGATAAGAGAGAAATTACGTTTGACTTGCTTTCTCACTCTAACTCTGGTTTTTTTTCATTTATTCATAGCATTTTTAACACATGGTGGTATCCGACATCCAATCCAACCATTTGGAAGCAGAATTATTATGCAGCAATGCTGTAGTTAGGAGCTAGTTTCTAATGGCTTGTACTTTTTTAACCACTCATTATCATTAAGTACACTTTTCTGCTGGAAAGTGACAAACGATTACCCAGATTTACTCTCGGTCTCAGCTTTCTTCATTTAAAGCAAGTACTGATCCTGATAAAAGTAACAATATTATTTAGTTTTGAAAAATTGAAGCTGTTAGGAATCAAGTCAACACAATCTCTAAAAAAGATATCCTAGTAATCATTAGCATTCTAAGCTTAATAAAGTATTGCAAAGAATTAGAGTATGTTCCCGTAGTACAGACGTAAAACGCCATATTAGCCAATAAGTAACTGTAATACACACTCATTCAAACCAATTCTCTCTAATTATTTACATTTTTGCAGTTACATACAAAAAAGTAAACATCGGTGAACGTAATTTATCAAAGACTTTTGGTTCACTGTAATATCTTTATCCTTTTCATGTTTAGTAATAATGTACACACATGTATCATTTTTCCACTTCCATCCATCATGATCAAAATGGTAACTGGTTGAAAAATGACCACTTCATAAAAGGGGCTTACAGTAACATCAATAACATTTAGTCAGTAACTTTCATCCGATCTTTTTAATCCTTTTAAAATATTGTTACACTGGCTTAATTAACTTTTATTCCAAATATGAGCCAACACAGACATCATGATTGCTGAATGTGAAATGCCTATGGCTTATCCATCCAACACTTCACTTTAATAATAAATTGGGTCAAATATTCCCAGCTTTGATGTTTGTTTTGGATATGTGTCGTTATTTGTTCGACCATTCCATTTTATGTTTGCCTAAATTGTTTTTCTCTTTACTGACAAATATTACCCGTTTGAATGTTATTCTAGTTCAATTGAGACCAGACACGATGTCAAATATTGACATTGAATCATAGAAGATAAATAAATGCGTAGTTTGTAGTTTATCGAAGCAACGAACAAATTGGGACAGGAAATGGCTGACTGAGACATACGTTATAAATACTAATTTTCATTTTTTTGCCAACTTTTGTTTCTAATGCTTCCTTGTCTTTTTAAAGCTGCTTTTGAAAATCAGCGTTATCAGACATTTATGTCAGACTTACTACCCTTCACTCACAGTATGATCAATATCATATACATAAGTCAGACACAGTTATATAAGATAGCAAAATGCTTGTAACTTCCCTTGTAAAAATAATAAAACTTCTGCATTTGCGGTTTTTAACTTAAAGTTTCAAGGTTATCGTTCCAATTGTTAACCAAACAGAATGCTTAGTGAAATGCAGTGTGGTCAAACTTCTGTTTATGAAATTGTTGGTCGATTCAGAAAATAATAGGTCATGAGACGCTCTTTGTGTTGGTATTCTGTTTTACTTTCACCATTGAAGGTGGAATTTATTGTGGTGTGTGGTTTAATGTTGACGGTTATGTAGAAATAAAATAATATATAATATATAGCTATACAATTTGCAGATATCATGGGTTAGAAGGAGAGACTGGCACATACTTACAAGTGGAAAAACCACGTACACCAACGATGAGAGATTCCATGTGCTCCATGCTGATGGATCTGATGAATGGACCTTGCAAATCAAGTTTGTGCAAAAGAGGGATAATGGAACTTACGAATGCCAGGTATGTCTTAGTAGTAACAAATTTATAGCATTATATTCAGAAATTTGTAAAATCCCAAGTACACGCGTTTTTCTTTGGCGTCCCAGAGTCTACCAATCGATGAATCCTTCTCGACGCCTCGGCTTTGATTTGGGATTTTACAGTTTTCAGATAAATCCTAGCAATAGGTTTTTATAAACCTAAACGAAGGCTTGTGTAAAGAGATAAACCGGTTTTGTCTGTCAGAAGCATTTGCAACTTTATTAGATGGTGGAATTGCAGCTTAAAGCAGTCTGTATCTATCATTCAGCTTAATAAACAGATTGAATGTCATACAGTGACACAGTACAAGATACAAGCCACAAAACTGGCCAAACTTAAATACAAAAAAAGTAGAGAAAGCACAATCACTTTACTTCCCCGATTTTATCTTTACTTTTACTGCGTCGCATTATGACATCGCCTAATAATATATTAACAACAAATTGTGCATTCAAAGAAATTGGTCGAGGAACTAATTGAAACATATTCCTCCATTAGAGTCATCTATTTCCTTCCCTTCCGTTTCATCTAATATATGTGACTGCAATGCTGCAGCTTTTGTTATTTCTTTATTCACAAAGAAACCTGCATTCAGTTGTACCATCCGGTAGAATAAATGGCCGTAACTCTTTTGAGTACCATGCATCGACATATATACGAAGTCGTCTGTATCTCTGCATTCAAGTCCAGTTTTTCTCCCATCTCATGCACACGTTGTACCAAGACTTTTACCATCTCAGAAAATGCGCTTTCTTTTGAGAGAACAAGTTGCTTCATCTAGATTCCTGATCCTCCCTTCAGTCTCACCCTACCTTTCTCATTTGATGCACGAAATACCGTGTGCAACTCTGTTTCTCAGTTTCCTTCAGCATTTTTTCATTACACGGATGATCCCTCTTATATTACGGTGCAATGCTCGAATAAAGATAGTATGACACTCCAAAGTCATGTTATACAATTATATTTGCTTTTGTATCAGCGGAGTTAAAAGAAAAATGCGCTGCACGTGCAGTTGTTCACACAAGAATAAGTTTCGTTGAAGATTTCTTTATTAAGATTATTGGGCTACTTTTACCATTATGCTACCATATTGAAGTGAGTGTTAGAGGTATAGAGGGTGCAACGAGTTGTTCAAATGATGCAATCACAAAGACAAATATATATTCTGGTCAGCGGAAGGATAGCGGCTTGACCAACGAAGTAGCTTTATATAAGTCGTTTGGAAGTACGATTTTTGAAGGGAAATTATGATGGTTTTTGCTGGAACGTCATTTCTAAACCATTACCCTTTCCCTACATGCTTGCCAAGGTTTGGCTGACGAGGAGAAATCCCTTTTCACAAAATTACAGTAAGCTCAGAAGTTGGGAAAATACAATCTTCCTTTTAAAATATTTTTTTAAACTAAAAGCATGAGAGAATCTTTCTTATTGTTCCATTCAGTCGTGGAAGAGAAAGCTCACAAATGCACACTTTTTATTCTTAAAGTAGCAATAAAAAGGGAAAATGAGCAGATAGCATGTCTGCGAAGTTTGAGAGCGAGTATATCGGTATCTGTGAACAAGCCTACTACATTATGCTGTATTCTTTCATGTGATCGGTTTTATTTCAGTTTACTCAGCGTTTGGCTTTGTTACAGGTTCCGGCACCCCATTTTGAAAGGAAAGGACAATGCAATGGTAGGATGCAATATTTAGTTTGTCGACTTTGGTCAAGCCATCGGGGGAAGGATTTTTATGTTTAGCATTAATAAACAATTTCATTAATAAACAATCAGTAAGCTTGAAGTGGGTTCACCCCAAACTGGCTTCCCCATTTTCATCTTATAGACTTTCTCCTCGTCACTGCGCTGTCTCTTTACGTTATGTGCAATGCTATCCACACGGTAGCTCCCCCATACTAACATAGCATCTTATCTGCAGGGTAGTTTTTATCAATTTGGATTTTAAGATTACCCAATCTCTCCTTCATTTTAAGAATAAGGCTAAAAGACACAGCGTATTTTTTAAACACCAGAATAGTACACTCCTGTGGCGTAAGTGGAACGTGACTTTCCAACAAATGCATTCCTTGGACATAAATGACCTTGGAAAGCTCACGGCAATCACCTAGTTTGTACTACATATTACACTATAGAAAAATGCATATTACTCAAAGTCAGTATGAACAGTTAAGATAGATAGTTAGGCGAAGGAAATTTCTAAAATTAGCAAATGACTGACATACGTAAATTCAAAATTAATACTTGGGTACTTTTATGAAAGTCTTGAGTATCCAAAACTTTCTTTATTAGATCTTAACTTTGTAGTACAAACTCTTTGGCAAATCCTTCAATCAGTAATCAGCTCATCTTCTCAACTTTCTATACTAGGCATTCATAGACCATGACCTTGGAATTGGGCTTTATACCTATGTACATATGACATGTCATAAGCGTTGAGCATAAAATCCTCAACTATACATTATGCGTATCACAATCACGTAATATGTAGGGTGAAAGTTACGGACATTTGCATTTGAAAACGATGATTATATCAACGGTCCTTATAATATTCAGGCGACTCATTCTTTTAGAAAACGCTTTTCAAATCAGTATACCTATGCCTATAACATTCATATAAAGACAACCACTCGATCCCTGTAATAATTCTCTGTACACTTCTTGAATTTACTTCTATAACCCCTAACTAACTACTAATTTACCACTTTGAATAATTTACGTTCTTTCTTTTGTACACGAAGTTTTTATTGCATTCCATTCCGGATAATTATAAAAAGAGTTATATGCCACGGTGGACTAGCATTTAATCTTTGCCAACAAAGCATAAATATCTGAGAGAAATTGCGAGTTGATGAGCCATTGCAATTTTGTGAAGATAAATCGTCAAAAATTGGTACATGCGCACATTTTATACTAAAATTCTTGACAAGAACTTTTGCTCCTGCATTTTTGATTTACCTGTAGAATTCATGAAATAATGTGGGAAAGATAACAAAGGACACATCTTGTACTTTTGCACTAGACTCTTCCCCTGTCCTCCTATCATACACATATTTTCTCATAAATACTTTCTATCTGGTATTGCTGTTGCAAATGATTCTTGCTCGGAGTTTTAGGACAAGGTCATTGATTTTTAAGTGAAATGTTTTTAAGGAGTCATCTGAAAAAATGGATGTTATTACTATTTTAAAATTGTAAAGACTGCGCTTAAAGATGCAGTATGTACTTTAAAAACTAATGCATAATTAAATTCTCGGTCCTAGGTCTCAACTGGTACAGGAATCGTATCGTACCTGGTTCATCTAAAAGTTACCGTTCCCGAAGTATTTATCCTGGGGAATGGCGAGTATCACGTGGAGCAAGGGAGTACCATCAGCTTGGTTTGCGTCATTGAAAAGGTAGGAGAAAAACAATTTTATATACCCTCATAATAAATTATAATGGATTATACTTGCAACACATTACCAATTTCAATTTCACAACAAGTATGATGCATTATTCATTAGAGGATGATCGTTAAACGCTAGATGTACCTTTATAAAAGTATAATCTTTTTGAGAATTATTTTTTAAAGCTAAGGTCAGACATAAAAGCTGTAGCTTTTCCCAACTAGAAGAAAAACATGTCCTTCAAATTCATAAAAGATTCAATGGTGTGACTCTAGCTCCTTTTTTAAAAGCTCATTTTAGTAGCACATATAAGAAGCAAAACATCCGTTTTAGCCTTCGAGCACCTAATACGGTGGTTTTTTCAGAATAATGATTCTCTCTAGACTGAACATTTCATGAATTTTTTGTCCTTTGTTTTTCAATCCTCTGAGCAGAGCCCAAAACCACCAGAGTACATATTTTGGTATCACAATCAGCGAATGATAAACTATGGGAGTTCCCGTGAAGTAAAGGTCATCAACGAGCCCGGCAGTAAAACTCACTCTAGACTGACCATAAGGGATGCCCAAATTTCGGATTCGGGTAATTACACTTGTGAAACCGCCCATGCTGAACCCGCATCCACTCTCGTCTATGTCTCACAAGGTAAGAAAAGAAGAAAAAGTTGTTCTCATTGTAATGATAATGATCTAGAGAGGTAGAGAGTCGCAATATATTATTTAACTGTAATATGTTTAAATTGCTCCAACCACTGCTACATTTTTGATTTTTTGCGGGTCCCAAAGTCCCAATCACAAAACCCACTCAATAAAGACTAAAGACAATCTGATCTTGTATCTTGAACCGTTCTCATAAAATTTTGGTTTCATTTGTGGATAATCTTTATCCCCGACTCGACATTATACTTTCCCGTTAAGTTACATGCACGTACAGACAATGCACCTTTTAGGACACTGTTTTCTAAGGACTCAATTTCATTTAGCCTTGGTTGTGCTTTTTTTCATTTAAGACAGAACTTACTTCCCATAACTAAAGATGTGCTGGACTACATACAATGCAATCCAAGTTCACCTTCATTTATTTGGCCTTATAGAAAAATTTGGTCATTTGGTTTCTCCCACTTGTGCCTCCTTTTGCAATGCCATAAGAAACTACCTACAAAATGCAATGTCCCATTCTTTTCCTTTTTTTAGAAACTTTTATAGCCCATAATGGTAATAAAGTAGTTTCCGCATGGTATCATGATGATGATGGTGATGTAGACGTGGTAGCAATAGCACCAGTAGTACCCACTTTGCTTTCTCCTTCAGCTTCTTTCTCCATCAGTACTAGTAGTAAAGAAAGAAAAGACTCAAATGGGAAAATATAATGCTATTATTTTTGTATCTGAAGAGGAAATGGCAATGTATTGGAAAGTATACACAGGCTCTCACTTAACTTGTTTTACTTACCTACTACACTTACGCCACTACTACACAGCCCATCATCTTAAAAGTAGAGCACATTACTCTTTAAAAAATAAAAGTGTAGAATGTACAGTCAAGCGGAGCTGTGTGTATTGGTGGTACAAACTATTATAGATATCTTGAGTCTTGATGCATGATATTGCAGTATCACTAGTCCTAGTCCTAGCTTATTGGCAATATTACGGCCGAAAATGGTAATAATCGGTAAATCCTACTAAAAGCTACTTGATAAAGATCAATGTAATGTGTTGTAAAAATGAGAGGGCTATTATGCGGGGCTAGCTCGTTTGTTCCTCAAGAAGTTTCTCTTGCTTGCTGCCCCTCCACTCTATTCAACATAATACATCCTTCATCATCATCAGTTTCAGTTTAGTTTGGATTCTCACTTTAGATTAGTCATCCTCTTGTTACATTCACTTTGCCCCTTATTACTTCAGATGTGTTTTTTCGGGGACAGTTGCAAGGGGCCGTTCAGGGAAGAAATTTGTACAATTTATGTCAATTTATATTTATGAGGGTTACGTCAAAATATGCTTAGCACAAAGCACGATGAATACAATCTTATGAGCACTCCTTTAAAAGTAAATGTGATCGGGGATGAGTAGTTTCATTTCCAAAAAAAGTGACCTTCATTTCACATTATCAATATTTTACTTTCTCTACTCAGGTGACCAGATAGCAGCGATCCAGAAGCGAAAAGCAGCAGCTGCAGCATCGTCAACTTCCGTGACAAGTTTTTCAATCCAGTCCTCACATCATCACTTTGCCCCAGTAAAGCTTTATCTTGCCGTTTCCATAATTAACGTAACTCTCCTTGTGCCTTTTCTTCTATCCCAATCTTCATTTATAACTTTTATCAGCAACTTAATTTCGTCTTCGTTATACATTTCGTCGTCCTCTCTGCGTCATAATCAACATAATCAAAACCAGCAACAGCAACTGCAGGAATCGCATCATTTGCAGCAGCATCGATCGAGTTTGCATTGACTCGGTAATTCCTCAATCGAATTTCAACTATTCATTTCCCAGAAATGTGTTTGCTAGCTAATAAAACATTGTGTATATCTTGTTTTCGTCAAAATCGGAATCTCCATTTATACATTACTACAAGCTGTTTTGTTAAATAATGACTAAAAAAGAAAAGAAAGGAAACAATGTCTTTTTCTACCTTTTTAAAATAAACATTTGAAGAGCATTGCAGTGAATAATGGAAACAGGAAAGCTAAATGATATATCATAATACAAATGTACAGATTTTGAACTTGTATGGAACTTACATAAAATTACTTTCTAATAACTTTACCTATAGTTAATTACTGTAATAATTCGAAAAAATAATTGAGATATAAACCCCTCCCCCAAACAATTTAAAAAATATTCATATAAAATTGCATTATAACAATTTTTATATTATAGCAAATTTAAGAAGCTCAAGGAAAAAAACATATTTTGAAATTCATCCCCGGCTTGTGTAGGAATATTTACCAAACAAAAATAACTGTTTTCTGTGCTGGACTTCTCTTTTATTCATTATTAATGTTATCATCTTATCCAGCATGTGTACAAAATAAGAAACTAACAAACAACAAGATCAAATGAACGATGTGAGTGCACTCTTTTGGAAATCAACAGGTTGGTAGCATGCAGCCATTTCTTTCAGAAGCTCGCAGTAACAAAGAACATAGCTTGTGTTACATACTACAACCGGTGAAAACCCTACTAGATTAACAATGAGGGACTCGTCATTTTTTACAACCGTTAGACGTGCTGCGTGCATTTTAAGGCAAGGGCATAATTGAGTGACACACGGAAGAAAAAATCATTTTCCGTAATATGCAACCAATTAAAACATAAAATGACAAGTTCTCTTTTTACACAAATGAATCTGGGCAACGATAAAATAATTTGTAACTATTGTAAGTAAGATAAACCAGCGGAGCTGCTTCGTGAATTTAAAAAGTAATAATATTTTTATTCTATCTGTCCACTGGATTGGGACTATGTACCTACATATTTAGTTTACATACACACTACCACCAACAGCACTATACTAATACATAAAATGTGTTTCTATTGATAAGGATTACTTATTTGCTTGCGTACATTGGGGTCGTTGTTTAATAATCCTTAAATTGCATTAAATTTCCTATTTACTCATTGTTATCACTGATTCTAGGTGTAGGAGACTTGTTGTGAGTAAAGTTTTATGAGTAGCTTTAGTTTTGAGAAGAAATTTAAGGCGCTATATTAATTTTAAACTGAACTTGGGTGTAAATACATAAGAGTAATGTATTATGTATTAGCTGAATATGCGCAATCCAGGTTGAATCTCAGAGGATATAAGCGATCAAATAAAATTTTTATGATACTTGTGTAAATATGTACATACAAACATACAAATCTTTTATCTACTTTCAGAGATGTATTAACAAATTGAAAAAAAATGAATGACCATATTTAAAGTAAATGGCATAATCTTTGGTATGTGAAGTGTATAAATCAAAAGAAAGTATAGAAGCATTATTGATTGGTTGTTTGATGGTTAAAAATGTTGCTTTTCATGAGATGTCAGATTCAGAAAAGTACTAGTCAACATGAAAAAACAGTATATGCTTTGGCGAAATGCTGGTCCTGTGAAATGGAGATAAGTGATACCAAGAAATGTCGAGCAATGTGGTATATTTTAACTTTATCAAATTCCTGTGATATTAATTCTTAAAATTTGTAAATTTTTATTGTGAAAGAAACTCATCCAAACATCACAACCTATTCCCTGAATTGAAGGATAAAAGGGAGACATTAATCATTCCGCATATATTTGGGCACTTCGATATCCTTCCAGTTAATCGAATATTTTTTTGAACACTAACGATTCTTATGTATTTACTGTTAATTTTGACTAAAGCCAAGAAGTAATGTAGACAGGCTATTTAATTATTCTGTACTTCATACTTGTTTTAGCTATAAAGTCTGATAAGTATTAGCACTGTAGTGTTTATATTAGGAAAACGTAGTTGCAAAGATCGTCATTAAAAATCCAAAGATTAAGGATTATATATCATCAAGCAATAGAAAAGTAATCACTAATCACACAGTATAATAGCATTATGTACTGTTTAATCATATTTTCAAGTTATAGTTATCGCTTTCAAAAATCGACTAGTTATTTAAGCCTACATGTAAAAATCTTGTATAAATATTTTAAACATGCATGCATTTTGGGAAGAATAGGATGGGATTTACAAATATGACTCTTAAAGTATCATAATAAGGATACAAAATACAAACAACAAGGTTTTATACAAAGATGTTTTGCAGTAGATTATTCGTGTGCTGTCTACCTACGGATTGGGAAACAATTTTTAAAAAATGTATTTTCAAGTTTTCTCCGTCAGATTGTTAAGTGTTGAAATCTAAGTAATGTACGAGAATGGATTTATTGAAGAATCGTATAGTATGTATTCGGATGTAAGGTACTTTAAAAGTTTTTTGCTTTTCTAATTATAGTGGTTTGAGTATGTTTTGTAAGGTAAAATATACTACTACAAACTTCATGTATGTAGGACCGTGCAAATTTGTAAAATTATTACTGGACTACAATCTCTGTTTAGGGAATTTATAAAGTGGTAATAACTTTTGTAAATTAAAAGACTCAAAACGAATTCGAAAATCACAAAGAACTTTACTACAGGTACATTACGTTATATAATGTATTTGCATAAAATAGGCGAACTACTTCTAAACACAAAGAGGAAGTTGTTTGATTCAATGGACCCGTACCCGTATGTATAGTTTGTTGAAGGCCCAAATTCATAAGCACGTTTCAGATTTAATATTTCTTCCTTTAAGTAAGTCGGAAAAGTTTCTTCACTAAATGATTCCTCGCGAAATTTTATTAGCTAAAATGTATTCACTCACATGACATGCATCTTTACTAATCAATGGTAAGCCATACAAAATAATAATTGCAAAAGTTTATATGCTTTTAGGACTAAAGACATAAGTAGAATCAGAAACTCAACACGAAGGATAGAGTTAGAAATATTTCTGTGTAAAAAAGATTGGAAACTTGGAAACTTTTAAGAAAGCTATTGTACATGATCATTATCACTGCTACACTAATTATATTATGCAATTGTAAAGCAACCCTAATGTGCACATAATTAAATTAATCTAATTAATTGACTAATGGTAAGTAACATAATATATAATATACGTCTTAGGTTAAATATTTAATAGGTATATAAAATATTGTGTATTAAAGAATTTCCCAATGTGTAACTATTTAAAAAATAAAACCAAGTTATGAACGAAAAGTATGAAAAAATCATTGTTTCTCGGTTTTAATCTTCAGGATTCGTATTCCTCTAAAAGTCATTGAATATGATGATAATTTAATACTATATATGTTTCTTAAACTCATTGAAAACAACTACAATTCTATTTTTTAACAGAAAAATTCATGATTTAAATCTTCAAATACTGCTTGTGCTAACATCCGAGAAAGATACTCTGTGATTCTGACATACCACCATACCCCCATCGTCATGTCTTTTCACTAAATGCAAACACTATGCGAAGTCTTCCAGCATTATAGCAGTGGGAGTGGGAGTTTACAGAAAATACGCATTGTTTGTGATGCATCTCAAATTTAATTTTCAGCATTTATTAGGTCCTAAACTGATCCATCTGTTCATTGTATACATAGATTGAACTATTTGTATAATATAATTATATTTTCTATAAAATATCAGAGCACAATGACAAGTATAAAAGCTTATCTACATACACTATAGTCAGAAACTTCGACAGCTTTACATTTTCATACATAAAAATTTACATTGCATACAAAATACTTTAAATTAGCAGGTAAACAATCATGATTTTGTACAATCACAACAGAGCACAATAGCATGCTTTTGATAAACGTGTTTATCTAAGAATAAAGGATAGTCTTTTTTTGAGTGGACGATGATCCGGCATGTCGCTTACCCACCTCCTTAATGCAGTGATACACACGCCCAATGTGACGATAGCAGCCCCGACATAGCTACAATAAAGAGACAAAAATGTGTAAAGACAATATTAAACATGATCCTATACCCCACCAAAACACAGATTGTTCTGAAACACTAGTATGAACAGTTACCTAAAAATGGTAGCCTCTTGATGCAGCAGGTTGACTTGCCAAACGAAAGCAAAAAGGACATCACAAGTTCTCACCAAACTGACTACTCCTGCTTCCTCATGCTTGAGTGCCAGTGTTTGGGCAAGTTGTCCAAAAAAGAAGAGTCCTGCCATCAATGCAGATAATGTCAGATCGTGGTAGCTAATCACTTGAGGAAACTCGAACGGCGAGGTGAAAACAGTCAGCAGAAACCCCTCCACGGTACCAACAATGCCGAGTGCAAGCATGGTCATGGCGAAATGGACGTGCTTCAGGTAGCGCATGACGATTGTGGTGAAAGTTCCACAAATCATACACAAAATCGCCAAGATATTTCCCCACTAAAACGAATAAGGTGGAGAGATGAAACCCCACATGCGACATTTTTCAATTAACATTGGCTTCTACTAACCAGCACAGTATTGTTCATTTCCTCCTCGCCAGTCAGAATGGGTGGTTTTGAAATCACGACTACTCCGACAAGTGTAATCAGCGCAGAAAGGATTGGTACAATTCCCCACTGTTCCCCGAGCATGAAATGGGCGACAATGCAGACGAAAATTGGTGTACTAAATGAGATAACGGTGGAATCCGCAAGAGGCAAGTATCTTAAACTGTAGTATTGGAAGATATCCGCTGAACATCCCACCAATCCCCGAGCCTAAATGAAAATTAAGAATAAACAAAAGATAAAATTTGCTCACGATTCTTTTAAAAGTCTCTACTTCTCTTGTCAACATTATACAATCATGCAATCAGTTCTAATATTTCAACATTTTACAAACTTACCACCAGAAAAACAGATATTTTCCATTTCCAAGAGTTTCCTTTGCAATCAAAAGGTGAGTTTTTCCACACGATCAGGGGTTTCTTTTGGTAATACTTGACATACAGGACGATAGCCAAAGAAGGAAGCAGAACACCTTGTAATCTCCAAATTACCTTACTCACAGGATGGTATCCTTCCATGAATTTTACCACCAAAGTTACAAGACTCATGCAAACACTTGCAAAGAGAGCCAGGAAAAGTCCGATGTATTTTTTGAAGAATTTTTGAATACCACTAGTCACACCTAGGAACTGTTGCTTCCTCTGTTTAGTAATTGTGCCATGCGGGGCATGATGACAATTTCCATTGACAGAAGTGAAGCCGGATGCGTCAGTTGTCACTGTCTCGAGAGATGCGGATGCACTGCTGTTGGAGTTGGGTATGCTAAGAACAGTTTCTTCATGTTGGGTTTTTGTAGCACTCGGAGAAACGGGTAATTTTATATCGTTGTTGTTTTCAAGGGAGACATCCGGTTGAGTCAAAGATTTTTTGCTAAATGGTCTTGGAATTGCGGACGACATGATGGAAGACGAAGATCCCACCGAAAAAATCCCAGGCATGGTTAGCTTTAGGCTTTCGTGAAGGTCGCCGACGGTATTTGATAAGATGAACAAACACGACTGGAACTTGACGAGGGCATCTAAAACTTTTAAAGTGGGGGAAAACTGATGACGGCTTTGCTGAGGTGATGTAGAAGCTGTGCTTTCAGTTTGTAATATGTCTGATTGAGCTGCAGTAGTGGAAGTGGAAACTGAGGGCACTGACAAAGAAGTTCTGGAAATGTGTGGGGTTTCTCCGCAGATTTTGCTTTTATCTGGGGTGAAATTTCCGTTCCCGTCATTACTGCTGCTATCTGCATCATTCATGCTACTAGTGGAATAAGACGGTTGAGGAGATGGGCACGGTGGAATTCTTTTAGCATTGTTATTGCTTGTATCTTCGGCCCCTCCTCCTGAATCTGAAACATGGGTCATACTTGATATTCGCGTTGGTTGTTGTTGGCTTAATTTTAGATGTGGTTATCTCCTATGAGCAGCGGTTCTTTACAATGTTAAAAATAAATAATTTCAAAAAGAGAAAATTCTCCTCGATTTTTAAGGTACCTTTAAAAAATTGTATATGAACAAAAAGCATTTTCAATATTTTCATACAGGTTAGTGATGATAATGTGTAGAATCAGTTCTCTTTCTTCTCTCTGGAATTTCACTTTCGTTTAAACTTTCGTTTTCGTTTCATTCATTTATTCTTGCATTTGTAGAAGGAACGAAAAGTGTACAACAATATTTGTGATGCGCGTAAATAAATGACAATTGAAACGCTGTAAAAAAAGGTACAAGTACGCCAGTACACAAGCTAGCTCTTCTATATTGCCAATGAAGTTGGTTGCGGCTGGTCTGTATAACTCACAATACAGTAATTCTCCAGACACTGACAACACGAATACGTGACCTTCACCTTGTCCCTTAGCTTTGTTTGTTTACATTTTTATTGATAAAATCTACCTGTAAAAAGGGTACCTTTTGCTTAAATTCACTTTCGTTGATTTCTCTTTTGACCTAGTTTTTTGACGCATTCAACTCAACAAAGTAGCTTACTTAACATGCAAAGGTAGTACATACCCCAAAATGGCCTTCATAGTCCATCGATTTCTGGAAAATGGAACCTATCAAGGAATTTTAGTTCTAAAAAATATTTGTTATCTTTTTTTAACTTTCGATTTCATTTGCAAGAAACGACAAGCTCTGCTCAGTTCATTCCCATTGTTATCTCAAGTCACCCCAATTGCAGTCTGTTTGCAGTTTGTGATTATTGAAGAACAACACTATTTATAACCTGTCACAAATGTTTTTAAAACGTACTATCAAGTTATAAGATCAATCTTACGAGAAGTAAATACTCGTAATTGATTCTACATACCGTGCAAACATTAAAAAGTTATTACAGGTTTTATAGTTTAGGTTTAATCTAATCAGTTTTTCTAGGTAGCGCTGATAACATTGTTATTGCTGTATTGTCGGAAACAAAAGGCGACATATATAGCACGGAAAACTTCCTAATTGTAAATAAGTATGTCTATGTTGACGTGGGGCACAATTGCGACGAATTGGTGTCTCCGTATAGCTTAAGATTTTTTTCTTTGGAAATGAATAAAAATGAACTGCTCACAATTACATCATTGTTCTAATTAAAATGAAGAGCAAATGAATTGGCAATGGTCTTTACGAGCGTCTTTCTACCTTTTTTGTTATTTTGTACAAAAGAACAACCTCCAAACTAGTGAGCACGTACTCAACAACTGTCACAACGGCATTACATAAATTTATTTTAAGCTATTGTTCAGATTATTAGCAATAAACGGACGCGTATGAGCTGATTAATTAAAATAATGTTTAAATGAATTATTCCATCATGTAATGGCGATGAGTAAACAGAGAACTATGCAATCCGAGGTGACGGTTAAGACAGTACAGGTAAGCAAGTAACTGTCGGTCTACCAGCTCGGTCTTTTTGTTCCCCACGTCATTCATCGAAGAATGGAACTCATTTCCTCCGCCTGGTAGTAAACTTTCATATTTCCTCTTACAGAATGCATAAAACACAGAGTTAAAAATGTCAATTAAAATGTTAGAGTGTGTAGTTAAAGAATAAAATCAACATTGCCGAATGAAACATTAGCTTTCTTTGCTATTACAAACTTGATTTCTTAAGAGAATCGGGGAACAAGAGTCCAAGAAACGCAAGTACCTTCATATGCTATCTTATATACATTGTTAATCCAGAAGAGGTCATGTAATCAGATTACAAATTGACAATTAAAATAAGTTACCAATTAAACTAACCATAATAAATAGGTATAGCACATCGAATGATGGGCAATTATAAACATAATATATGATTCCGCTATTAATAACTTCAATGGACGTGCGTGGTGGTTGGTGGTTTATAGGAAGTTTATTCAATAAAATTATGCAAACATCATTACATTGATACTTGATATTGAAGAGAAAAACACAAGAGAAAGATTCTTAGATGAAGAATTAGTGATTTCATTCAAATTTTGTGATTCTATTTCATTTCATTCCTGCCAATTTTTTGGATTTCTAAAAGTCTTCACTTTTCCATTTTCAATGCACTTATAGATATGTATATGAAACCGTTTGACCCTGCCCACATGAATGACGGAAAGTGCAGACCACAATCACAGCAACGAAAAAAATAGCATGTGGATTGAAAGAAAGGAGTCCATTCTCAATATAAAAGATCCGTCATGTGAATCCATGCAAAAAAACCTGCTTGAATGCATTTATTGATTAAAAAATTATTTTGAAAAAATGCTCGCTGAAACGATCACATGCATAAAATTTTCTAGCAGGCTATAGGCATTGCATATTTTTGTTTTTTGTGGAAATTTCCGTGATGTGATGATGATATGCATAAGCACACGATTGACGATGGGGGCGTTTTTGTCCGTTATATTCTCAACATGTACTGATGCTAATTGTACTCGAAAAGTGTAGAGACTATCATCCAAGTATTGAGAATTTCATCACCATCTATAGTAGCGTTTTATTTAAGTTAAACTATCTCAAGGCATATTACCGTCACCACCACTTGCCTCAAATAATTATTTTTCTTCTATAACTGAACATCTAATTATCAGGAAGGAAGAAATGCACCAATGACTAATTTACTTGTATTACGATTGAGTTAGACTCTTCAGTAGTAAAATTCATGACGGCAGATGTAAGCCTTTATAGAAAATCCAAGGAACTCTCTTGAATGAGCGCTCTCCAATGTTCTATGCTGTTTTGAGATTTTTGACAAAAAATGAGACGGGCCTGCATGCTGCATGCAATTTGACCGTTGCACTGCACGCAGTATATTATGACGCTTATCTTTAATCCCACCTGCATGCCATATGCTACCAATTTACTCTTCACTCCAAGACTCCGACTTCACATAAATACCACCTTGCCAATTGATACACATCTTGCATCTCCCACACCCCGCCAGTGACCGTCGTGACCAAAGATCTTGAAATTCATTTTCCACTTTGATCTTTGTTTCATCCACTTTTCGTGAGTCCTGCTTTTCAGCATTCCAAAATTACTGCAAGAAAGCCTAATAAATTGCCTATTGTCTGCTTCAACATTATAAGGAGCATTGTCCAATTGTTATAAAGGATACAAGACGTACTCATTCATGCTTAATTCATTGAAAATTTAGACTCTTTTTGAATATATCAAAAATATCAGACCATTTTGAAAACGTGCCCCTGCTTACTCATCTTACATTTCTAGCTCAAAATGCTGCTGTCATCAAATCATGAAGTCATCATCATATCTGCAAGTCTGTATCATCGCCATCGAAAATTTTTGCTGCAAAAACTTACCTGAGATACAGTTTAGTAGTCTTGCAGTAAAAAAAAAACTGAACCGACAGAAGAGAAGCGACATAAAAAGTTTGAAAGGTGTAAAAAAAGGAGTTGTAGAGAGAGAGGCAGTGCGAGAAGTAAGGAAAGGATAGGAAATAGGAACTTGATCATACGGATGGATAGGTAGGATAATAGAATTGAATGGTTGGTGCGGTGGTGGTGGGTTATGCATTTGCATGCATACAAGCTGGGGTGTTGAAATTCAATGCAACCTGAATTTATGAATTTTAGATGTTTTGGGTGTAGGTGTACGTTTACAAACATAAACAACAACAAGATAATACGTCCATGTCCGTCTTTCCAGTTTTTTCCTCTTTAGTTTAATTCCTTTTTATTTACTAAATTGTAAGATAACTTTTACAAGGAGACACCTGTGCGAGCATTCCTGTTCCAAACAAGTTGGAGTTTTAGACTGTCTATCGCCGTTCCTTGAACATTTTGACAGTTTCCAGTACTTGAGTTCGTTATGTTTTACTGGGTGAATAGTAAAAGTAGCGTAATAAGTTAATGGTTTGTAACTTGAAAGGCATTAAAGTGTGGTTAAGATAGTAAGACGAGAATTTGACACTTGACATCCGCCTTGACATTTGTTGTTTGGTTAAATTGACTGTTGGTGCCTCGTGTGCTGGATTAGGGTGGGATCCAACTGGCTATTAATTAGGGATGGCGTCTGCCGAAAAGAATGGGTACTTTTCAAAAAGAAAGTAAAGTCGACATTTATCATTGCGTCTTTTAGTTGATATAAAATGATTAGCTAAACGTTCATCATAACCTACAACCTAAATCATAAGTGGCAGCCGAAAATCAACCGGAACTTGAGTATTCCTCAGTATACTTTAGTGTTTGATGTAGAAATAATGACGCATTTGATTGGAAGTAATTGAGAAAATGTAATTCAAGACTTTTTTGAGGTCAGTAAATTTATGATTATAGAGATTTAGAATTCTGTAGTACCTAAGTTATTGATGCAATTTGATTTGTAAATGGATTTTTGCGTTTTACAGGTTTTGGGACCATATCCACAAGAAATAGTACTGCAGCTTAATGAAACTGTCTTTCACATTCAACTTGATGTCTTTCGTATTACCAAAGTACTTGTTTTTATCTTTTTTGAACGGAATTGTTGTTATATTTGTGACTGTACAAAATGTCAGCGGAAGGGGTTGGTGGAAGCAGTAGTATTAGTAATGGTGGCGTGGGAGAACACAATGGGGAGGGGAAGAAGAGAACGAGTAGATTTGGGGTATTTGCCTCGTGCTGCTGCTGTGATGACACCATATCTGATGATGGGACAAAGGAACATGAAGTCGTCATTCCTAAACCAAGAGGCTGCACTGATTGTGCTTACCTTATCGTTTATATTATGTTTTGTTGTATTTTGGTAAGAAGATACATTACAGTAATTATAACTGCTATTGTTAAAAATGATAATTACAACAAATAACTATTTATTTTACTCCTCTTTCTAGCTTCTCATAGGAGTTTTTGCACTTGTATATGGCAATCCGTTGCGCCTCATAAATGGCATGGACAGCTTTGGAAATGTGTGTGGGACAAACAATGACAATTTTGCAAATATGTCACTGTCTGGTCTTGACATGAGCGATAGACCGTATGTCTTTTTCTTTAATCTCCACGATATGGACAGATCAACTAAAATCTGTGTCAAAGAATGTCCGACCTCATCAATCTCGAATATGGAAGAGCTTGTCGAATTTCATCAAAACACATCAATAAACTTATGCCGGTAAGTTATTTGATCGAATAAAAACTAAAAAACTACTATTTGATTATTTTGTGTGTACATATGCGCTAAATATGAATGAGAATATGTGCTTGTAGATACGATTTCAACATCTCTGAATGGGAGAATTCTCAGGATGGTGAATCATCGTTGGACTTGAAACTTAAGGAGACGGATATTTTCTGTCCAAGGTTTCCTATATATTCTAGGTACTTATCTTAATCCTTTTTAGTCGTTTCATTTAAAATTTTCAACAATCGATTCTTAAATGTAGTTTAAATGTATAATTGTTTCTTTTAGTCTCCCAATTTTGAAAAGATGCATTCCAGCACCTTCAGAAAAATTGTCAAAAGGAGTGTTTTTTGCGAATATTTATGGTTATCTCAATAAGCTTAATATATTCAAGCAAATCTTAGGAGACCTAGCTGTGACTTGGGTATCAGTATTGGTCCTTACATCGTTTTCGTTTGGTAAGCTCCCTGAATCTAGTCGAAAATTCTAATAAACGATTCAAAACTTTTATGGTCGAATGCTAAAGTTTAAATTTTTAAATATTTGTAGTGATCTCATTTGTACTGATCATGCTTCTTCACTGGATGACTGCCTTGATCTCTTATTTTATTATGATCATCACAGCATTGCTATGTGTTGGTAAGCTGGAATGCTTTTTAAATTAATTGCTGTGCCAGTGATGATACTATTTGTAAAACTACCGGAGTCACTTACATGATCATTTATTTCAGGTTTTACGGCATTCATGTGGTGGACGTATGCAAGTATTAAGATAAAACTGGATAACACAGACGATAGTATGATGTTGACCGAGGTGATCAGAAATGAGTCGGCTTTCTTAACATATAGTATCATTTCCACAATTTTTACAGTAAGCATTTCCAACGTTTTGAAAATTACAGACATTTGAGAAAACCATTATTTTCAATCCAGGGAATGCTAAATATTTATTTTTCGTTTTGTATAGATACTGCTTGTTTTGATCGTTCTTTATCTACGAAACCGTGTCAATGTTGTCGTGCAACTTTTCCGGGAAGCAGGGTCAGCTTTATTGGCCATGCCGTGCTTGCTCATCCAACCTTTTCTAACGTATTTGTCTCTAACTGGCTTTTTCTGTGCTTGGCTCTATATTGTCCTATGTTTAGCTACTGCAGGTAAATACCCGCATATATAATCATGTACCAAAAGCTGAAATCAAGTACCTACACAACGTAATAACTACAATTTTAATGATCTAGATCAACCACAACCCCGCCAGGTCGCTTTGTCTATGATAGAAGAGGAAACTGAGCTGTCCTCCCTCAATAGTAATGACTCATTGTTCAGTTTGGCAACTGAGGACGACTTGGCAATTACAGCAGCTTCACTAAACGAAGACAACATGTCTTCGGCAGTAATCATTCCAGAACGTTTGGTTGAGTTTCAGCCCCAGAATCGATCCGTGTCGCTGAGTGATCTCTCAACTCTCACGCTTATCGAGTATTCCGAAGGTATCTGGGTGAAGTATTTGTGGTGGATCTACATTGTTGGCTTCGTTTGGTGTTCCGAGTTCATTCTAGGGTGTCAGCAAATGGTGATTGCCAGCTCTGTGGCATCATGGTACTTCTCCAGGTAATTTTTGAAAGAATCATATACATAGTTTTAAAATTATCATAATGTTCCGTCGAACCCATTAGATTGATTTGATTTATTTTGCTTCGACTTTGGTTTTAGAAATCGATCACAGCTTCGATGCGTCATAATGGATTCCATCGTAAGAGTAGTCAAATATCATCTTGGCTCTGTAGCTTTAGGATCATTGTTGATAACTTTGGTGAAAGTGCCTAGACTTGTTTTAAAGTTTGCTGACCGAGTGTAAGTGATTAAAATTATTTGTCTCTGGCTACTAAGATTCTGATGATGACCCATGTAATGTTTTTACAAACAGATTGCGTAAATGGGATAACTACAAGTGGGCACAGTGGGCGAACGCGTGCTGCCTGCGTTGTCTTTGCTGTTTTGAAAGTTGCATGAAGTACATACATCACAACGCTTATACTGTCATTGCAATCCAAGGCGTGGGCTTTTGTCCAGCAGCAAAACTCGTAAGTGGAAAAACAATTATCCTAAGGACCTTGATCGTCCCTAAATATTTTAGCTACTTTGGTTAAGGGTTCCACTGGAAGTATGAGCTCTTATTACCTTTATGGTATGATAATGCTTAGATGTGACTGTAAATCCTATTTCATTTGTTTTTTCAGGCGTTTTCAGCACTCGTGCAGAATGCTCTACAAATCTCCGTCATAAATAGCATTGGTGATTGTGTCCTTTTCCTAGCTAAATGCATCGCAGCACTTCTCACCGGCCTGATTGCCGTTATTTACTTCCAGCAAGACGAAACCTTACACTTTTACGCCATTCCTGTGCTTCTGACGATTGTTTTTTCTTACTTTGTTGCACATTGTGTAATTTCTGTATTCGAGGTATGTCAAAAATCATGATTTGGAATCTCTTAATCTTAATCAATACGTTCAGAAGCATTATCCTATTTTTAATGGAATGTAATTGCAGATGGCAGTGGACACACTATTTTTGTGCTTCTGTGAAGACCATAATATGCATTATGACTCTCCAGATGGTCAACAATTCTACGCTCCGTCCACACTTCTCCGCTATATGACAATCGACGCGGTTGATGCTGTTGCCGCTGGAAGAAGAAGATCTTCATCTTATAAAAATGATGTTGGGGGAATCAACAGTAAGATCGCTCAGATATCTGCCGAAGATCGACAATCGTATCCAGAAGAAACCATTCCAATGAACCCATACGCTCCCACTACAGAAAGGATTGAGGATTAGATATTTGTATTGTATGAGCATGGGGTAAAGAACTAGCTAATCGGAAAAATCATTTGCTTAATATATTTATTATTTTACTCTATGATTAGGCAAGGAAAACCTGTTATTACACAGCGAACTTTCGCAGTGTTTTATGTTAACCAAGTTTTATGTAGGATGTGAATGAAGTCACTGTATATTAATTATTTGCTTTAGTTGTTAAATAATTTCGTAGTCTACCGTCTACCAACGATGATAAAGTCTGAGTGGACGCCTTATCTCCTGGCTTTTACGTTTACGTTACTTATTAGATAAGTTGTGCTGTGAATAATAATTGTTGAGTGCATTTATTTATATTAACAACCATTTACAATTACGACAGCTCTAGGTATAAATCAATTACCCACATAATCTATGAAAATAATAAGAATGTTTGCAATCGGCCCAAGCCAAACGCTTCAGTTAAAAGGTTGAAGAAACTAACCAAACGAAAACCTAAAACTACTTCATGTCCGTCCACCCATTGCTATTTACAAGGTTATCATCATATCAATTTACTTTTATATAAACAGATAGATTACGTTACATTTTGTCTAATCAAAAACAAGCATATTTTGCTATGTAAGTGGTAATTGTGATGAATGCCTATAGCCTACAATTTATCTTAAATGATTGAAATGTTAGTTTAAGACTAAATTAAATGAAGCATACCTTTAAACTGTAGTAGGAACAATCACAAAATGCCAAAAAGTACTAAAAGTTTCAAAATTGAGCTTTCATTATTTCGGAATCATGATGACATGCAAGAGAGTTCATAATTATAACATTCAGAGTTTATATATACATAAAATAGAACTACGAGAAAAGTTGTTTATTTTGACAATCCTATCTTGGGGTTTTTTTTAACAAAAAAAGAAAAAGCATTTTAAAAACAACAAAGAAATAATACATAGTTGAATATTTTGTTCTATAGTCAATGGGAGGAGGATGCCGTCCCCTCCTACAAGATACCCATATTATAATTTATTATGTACGTCAGGACTAGCTAGCGTGGAATTAAACTAAATAGGATAGGATTGCAAATTTTGATGCATACAGAAAGGTAATTATCGTCACATGCGTGTCACTGTCACTAGCCTTCCATATAACATTTAAAATAAATAAGTGATACATATTATATACCTACATTAAGGTGACACGTAACTTGATGGATTCCTCCTTTTTCGGATAACCCGTAGATAAGGTTAAGGTTTTGCGAGAGAGTACTTTTGTTTTGTTGTTTGCAATTTACCAAGTAAAGTTTTCTTGAGCAATCCGCCCGCACATACCACCTTGTATGCCCATAATATATTATAGGTCATTATAGCTTTTAAAACTTAATTTTAATTTGTTAAAAACCTTATACTTGCAACTTAGAATAGCAAAAGGTTACTTAAGTTTTTATAGCAGCTTTTAATGTTTATTAGCAGGGTATTGATGAATCATTATTATGGTTAATTTTATTACAATTGTAACCAAATATCATTGTTTGCAACTATTTATTATCGTTATTAATTTGTCTTTATGTAAATATTTGGATCGTTATATATTGCTAATTCGAATTAAATATTTTCCATGTTTTAGCGCTGAAAAGTACGAAATCGAACTAATATTATTTCCGATTAAATTTAGACGTAACTTGTTTGAAGTATTCTAGAGTCACTGTTATTTGTTTGTACTGTACTTAAGTTACTGATAAACTTTTGTGGAACTTTAGAAAACGAATAAAGCAGCTGCAATGGTAGCTATAAAAATTGTACAAAGAGACCTTGAGTTTTATGATGCACGGATGCAGTATGATTTTTTAACGAGTTTTGTATGGAATTTTGAAAAGAGCGTTACACAGGCATAGCATAGCTTTCGAAGGACTACGGAAATCAAAGAATAACATAATATCTAAGCATGTTGGCGCAGAGAAGATTATTACGTGATAACACAAAATAAAATAGATTTCGAGATTTTATTACAAAATTTAAATTAATGCTACATTTTCAATCAATACTTGTTCACAATTTGTGGTCTACAAAATCTAAGATCTAATTAAAATGCGCATAGTCAGTCGTAGATGAAAGTTGTAAGAAAGTCAATCATAAAATTTAATCATTCAATTCATCAGGGTCAACGCTAAATATCTGATCAGATTGGTCAAGCCTATACGAACTTTTCGGTTTACTGCGTTCATATTCAATCTTTTGTTGTACTTTGTTAATGTATTTTCCAGCCTGGGCTTTTTTCAGCGATGCCCGGTATTTATTTGGGGGAACGTAATGTGGGTTACTCCAAATGGTTTTTCCACTGAAACTGTCCTCAAAGATGCGAATCGGGTTAAGACAAAATCGTGGACCTAATAAAATAAATAAACGCATTCCTTTAGAACGCACATAATGTCGGGGGAAAATGTAATTTATCACGAGATTTATCAATTTAATTCAAAACAAATTATTCTTACCGATCTCTACTAAGGAGCCATCCTCCTCCATAATTTGAAAATTCCTAAACCAAACTCGATTGTCCAAAATTGTGAAGGTGAAGACATGATCAATGAAAGGTTGGCTTTTTGGATGATGATAGGGCGTTCCAAATGTTTGCATCAACATTTCTTTCATAAGAAGGTAATGTGGCTCCTGTTCGAACGTTGGATCGAATGACAAAATGGCTCGAGATCCCTTCAAACAATTTCCTGTGAATTTGAGCTCTTCCATTGTGTTCACTGACAAAATAGAAGGGACATTATTATTATTTTTCAAACCGATTTAGATGTGAAGCAATTCTAGAATCCATTTACGTAAAAGATTTATTGACTCACAATTTTCGACAAGAAATTTCATCGATGGTCCACTTGGAGTTTCTGACAACCATAAATAAATGTCCCCTTGCTTCCTTCCTTCAAAGAACATGCATTTGTTGCAATTTTTCATTTCGCAAATCTAAAGTCACATAATTAAGATGCATGATATTATTACAATAATGAAAGCAACTGAGACAAAACTACTATGTAGTGTCCAATAGTCAATTCATAATTCAGATAGTTACCTCATTTACTGCAGTTATGGTGTCCCTCTTGTCCATTTTACTCTCCTTTTTAGCATGAGGCAATAAACGCCTTAGATTATCCATAAAGTGGCGTCCACGAAAGGAAATTCCTCTCGAGCCGAATACAAGTACGCGTTGCTTATTTCGCCATAATTTCTGTAAGAAAATCAAACAACCATTTCTAAAAAACGCTCAAAAAGTGACTAATTCATTATAGTACGCATTTGAATATGTAATTTTATTTTAAAAAAACAACGCAACGACAAAAATAATGCCAACCTTTCGAATAGGGGGAGCATCAGACATCCTGACTTCTGGAAGATGTACTTCGTTTCCTACCACTTTTCCAACCTCAGTCATTTCTTCATCTTCCCCTCCCGACACGAGGTTATCCTCCTCCTCCGGGGAATGTTTGGATTTTGCATTCTTCTTTTTCTTTGGCAAAAGTCCCTTCTTTTTCCCACCTGCAGGAGCCGCAGTTGCAGTGCCATTTTTTGCTTTAACTACTTTGCGCTTCCCTTTAGGACCCACCAAGTCCTTCGTCACGTACTCTGAAGTCGTCAAACTCACTTTCTTTCCCCTAACTTTTACCATTGCTAATTATGGCGCTGGCGTCTGTACCACCAATATTTTGATAATGATTTACTGAAATACACTGTCAACTTTAATAACGTACAACACAATAAACTACAATTTACGCTTTGAAAAGAATGTCAATCAATATCAACACAAACAGCACCAGGAATGAAGTTGGTGCTTGTGCATGCACACACGTGCTTCTATGCTTTTCCTCTCTTTCAACAGTTTCAACCTTCCTTAGATCTCACATTTTTATATTTTCTACATTACACGTGGGGCATTGTGAGCTCTTTGAAGCTGTGTAAAAGCGAGTTGTGTTGTTGAGTCATTCATGATTTTATGCAGGCGAACAAAGACCAAGCTCGGAATCAGCATTATCACAACTCCATTCATGGACACGTCTTAAATCAAGAGTTTCAAAATTCACCTTAATTTAGTATCATTGGGACGATTACATTCAACATTGGTGTTTATGACAAACGGTAACACATGAACGCAATTAGAGCCAGTAATACATCACCATTGTCTTGTTGTTAGTGTTGTCACACTGCTGAATTAATGATTTATTCATCAGAACAAAAGTCAAATTACAAATATCTCATTTAATGGTGAACAATAAAAACGGAACTGAGTACAACCCAACTTACAATGTAAAAGCATTAGTATTTACAGAATAACATTGATTAGTCCGAATTTACAATTTCGGAGCATTTCACGACACACATACACCCCATTCAGCGTAATTTCTAACGTCAGATTTCATTTTTAATTTGATTTTTGAATAACCCTTCCCTCACAAATTGTAATAATATTACAGAGCATCAAACCGGTTTAATATAAAGATTATAAATGAAAATTAGTTACGAAGTCTTACAGGTGAATAATAATAGGTAAATACATATCAATAACCTAAAACTTTGATCAATGAAAGATTATATTATAATCAAGTTTTTTAAATATAATTAAATGTTTACAAATATTTGATTTTATCTCATCATCACACTTATAAACAGGGTTAAATTATTACTAATGCAGTATACAAATCCTGAAAATAAAACTATTATTTGTCCCGCTTTTGCCTCTTCTTAGTCGGTCTTCTTTTTGGTATAGGTATGAACAAATCTTCAGTACTATCGTCTTCGAAACTGGTATCGGATGAAGACGATGCTCCATTCCTCAATTTGAATCTGTCAGGTTCATCTTGAGGCGTAACAATTTCAGTGTCCATACTCGACGTTTTCTTCGATAACAACTTTCTCTTTTCTTTTCCTTTGTTCATTTTAACCCTTTGCTTTGGTTCATCATCAGAATCGGTTAAGATTGCAGATTTTGCCTTGACTCGTTTCTTATCATCTTTTGCAACACAAGCACAATTGTCTTTTTCAGGAGTAAGGTCGAGCATAACTTCGTTTGGAGGAGTCGAAAATGCGCTTTTGCTACTAGAATCATCGTTTCCTATTGCCGAAGCCACTAATAGAGCAGCTTTGGATACTTTGGTGATGATTTCCGGTTTTGGCTTAGATAAGCCAGATACGGTAGAATTTTCATGGGACGTGTCTTTGTCTTCGTCAGTAATTGGTGATGATTCTTTACGGGAGGCGTCCGAAGCTGATGAACCATCTGTACAAATAATGACACCATGCTTCAGTGGGTTGAATATTCTCACGGAAAACAATCATAAATGAATTAAAATATTTAAATTCTTCTTACCGGAAGATGCTGCAGATGATTGCAATGCCTCTTTAGCAGATTGATCTATTAAGGCATACACTCTACGTTTTACTCGTTCTAATACTTCAGGTTCCACTCGGTATGTCCTCCATAGTGGTAGGTTTTGGTTTCTGGAAGCTTTTGGTGGGCGATTTGATTCAGAAGAGTTATCATGTGTGGCAACAGTCACAGGATCTTTACAATTATGTACACCATTTTCTTCTGGTAGGTTTTCGGTTTTGGGATCTTTAGATGGGCGATTTGATTCAGAAGTGCTGTCATGTTCGGGCACAGTCACAGGATCTTTACGACTATGTACACCATTTTCTTCGTTAGCAGATGATATTGTATTCTTGCTTACTTTCTTGGACGCTGTGTCTTCTTCTGGTTCTTCAACTTGCACTTCCATGGGTGCGGGTGCTTCATCTTCTTTGACATCTTCTGACACATTCTTCTTTGACTTTGACTTGCCTTTCTTCATTTTGTCGACTCTACGGGTTTCTTGTCGTTTCATTGAGGCGTCGATCTAAATAATTTAAACGAGCACAATTTCTAACTTTATTACCTTTTCAAAGTCCTGTTACACCAATTATGAATTACTGATAAAATTCTCCAGAAAAAACTAAACTAACCCTTGCAGCAGAATATATATTGGGCTTTATTTCGCCTAAACTCTGAAGTGTTGGTTGCAGGTCGATAACTCGTACGATTGGTTGATACTTTTTCACATCACCTTCGTCCACTGAAAATACGCAATAATTAAACTAAGAGCAAGAATTAACCCATACATGGATGTTTGGCTTAAGCGAACTTTTCTTCCTAACCATATACGAGTAAGTAAGTGCATTAAATTAACGTACTCAGTCCCACAGGAATGTCCGCACTTAAGTGTTCAATGAGATCCTTAGCACTCTTTCGAGCAAGTTCGGGATTGTAAGCTGAAAAGTATTCGTTTTGCTGTCTTTTACGACGTTGTTGTTTCATTCCAACTGGGCGACCTCCTCGACCTCTTCCCGCGCGCCCTGATATAAACTCAGAAACACAAGTCGAAACACTTTCGTCGCTTTGCTAAAATAAATCATCATTTTTTTAAAATTAAAAATCTGATAATACGACTCGCTAAACCAACACTTTTCAAAAATCGTTTTGTTCTCAATTACCTCAATAAATTGAAAGGGATTCAGGCTCACTTGAAAACGTTCTGATGTTTTCTCCACAATTTCGTCAGTGCTCATCTGAGAACGACTATCACTAAGATCATCTTCATTTTCTTCAGTTTTGTCGACACTTTGATGAGCACTCCCAAAATCTTCGTAAAATCCTTCAGTAAAATCACCGTGCTGACTTTTGTACACCCTCTCGAGCGTGTGCTTCGCGTGGTACAATTCCAACTGACTTTGCTTCAAAAGCTCAAATGATTGACTGATGTAAAAGAATCCGCTGTTAATATTTTTCTACACGTGGACCAAGCGAAAAAAAAACATGCCAAAATATTACCCTCCGTCGTCCATCTGTACCTGGCATAAGTGACATGATTGATAAATACATTTACACATTATTCATGTTTTTACCATCAACTGAATCATTAGATCCCGCGATAAAAATCCTGGGGCGGCTGGTATGTCATCATTCCCTCGCCGAAGGGTTTCAGGTAGGCTTCCTGCCTTAAGATTGTCAAACTCGCCTTGTAAAGATGAAAATATCGGAGTAATTGGAGTATGAAAGGCTGAGGGAATTTGTGCTGAAAAAGTATTCCAGTAATTATCAGGTATCCTATTCCCTTTTCCGCCGCGACGTGATCCACCTCTAGAATTTCTACCGCCACCGCTACGGCGAGCCCGACGAGACACTGATGAGCCCCTTCTGGAATCACTTGTGCTGGTACCTGGTTCAGGGGGTAACGTGGTTGCCTGTGAAGAGATTTCGATTGTTTTTGGTTCTTCGGTGGAAGAAAATTCGGTGGTGAGATTTATCCCTTTGTCATCTTCTTCATCACCTGTCGAACCTTTCTTTCTCGAAGATGCAACAGTTGAGGTTGTGCTTTTTTCATCGGAGTCACACGATGAGGAATCCGTTTCCGTTTTGCAGTCGAGGTCCCTCACACCGGAATCATTCTCCTTGTTTCCTAAAGATGGATGATCAGTGGTTTCAACAGTCTGCATACTCAAATCACTGCTTATTTCGACTTCAGCCATTATTGTTTGTCATTCAATGAAGTTAGGTACAGCAAGTCACAAATCCACACATGAAACAGCCACGTCGTGCATCAATTAAAGTTGAAAGTAGCACAGTTAATTTTGATTTTGAATGATGAGATGAGAGTTTAATTATCACGTTTTCTACTATTGTGATTGGAGTACATTAAACAAATGACTAACCTAAATGCATAATATACTGTGTAAAAAGTGAAATGCGACAAACAAAACCTGTCAGAAAAACAATTCACTCAATCTTTGCAATTGCATAACAAACAATGTTTTTACACGTCTTCCTTTGTTCATCTGAACTCTGATGGCGCGTGGCTCAGTGGATTAACGCAAAAGCAGAGATGACAGGAAACCAAATGTCAAACTCAAAAGATTTTCTTATCGGATTTTGCTTGTTTTTTAACTAAAAACTGTATGTGGGTTTTCCTTTTGATTTGTACTAAACCGAACAAAACAAGAAATCGGGACCGGCAAGAAAGATTCTTTCCTGAGTTCTGACAAAAACGCGGGACTAAACTATTTTTTAGTAATAAGTACGCCAAGGCTGAATTGAATTCATTGTTTTCGACCATGAAGTGTATATCATAGCATGCATCCGTTTTCATTTTGTCAGATTCTTTCTATGTATTTGTTTTTGAACGGTTAATGCCTTCGCATGGAAATCTGAAGCCGGAGTCCTGTTTATTGCATACCAGTCAACCGCCGCCATTTGGTGCCATCAATCACCATTTGAATCTTTCATTAGCCTAATTGATAAGCCTAAAAGCAAACAAGTCACCTTATATATATACATATAACGCATTGCATGACAATGACAATCTTAATTTGGATAAACCTAAAATGCATTAATGCATACAAATATCCTTACAGAGCACAATCATGTTTGCATTGATGTTTGTGTTTTGACGTTTTACATACTTTTTCAACAGAAACTGAATGCTCAAACATTTTCCACCGACCTACAGGATGAAGATAGTATAATAAATTGGGAGCCATACAGTAAGATGAAAACACTTTTGTCAAAGTAAAAAAGCCGAGCCAAGAGATTGAATATGATGTGGTTCCAACTCATATCTTTTCAAAGCAAACAAGCGTTTTATTCTCTTCACAATAAATGTAAATTTTTGAGTTGTACGTTTTCTAATAGTAAGAAGTAATAATTTAAGTTTGAGAGGTTATATTAATTATTCTTAATTACATACGCTAAGGAATACCAGCAGACGGTACACAAAGTAGATACACTGAAAGTTACAAAAAATGTTGCGCTCGAGCTAAATACATAAACCCATAATTTCTTGCTTCAATTTTCTCGCTTCATAGTTTTCTCATACTGCAGGGATTTAGCTTTCCGTTTTCCCAAATGTTGGGCAAATGTACTCAGCAACATTTGCATGAGAGCAGAGCAAATTCTTGAGACGCTAACCAATGCCAAAATAGCCAAGTAATGTGTGCAGAGGAGGAGGATGATCCCTGAGACGCTTCCAAAGTCCTCCATCAGTTTCAAGCGGAAAAAATCCTGCGGCCCTTCTGCCGGCCTTGAATACATCATGCTCATGTCTGTATCCTGCGATTTGGTATCAATTATTTGTAGATACCTGATCAGGCTGAAAGCGAAGGTTGAACTCAGAAAGAAGATTACAAAATTGCTGGTTATCCGTTCCTGCAAAAAGAAAAACGGAAAGAGTTTTACAAGAAAGAACAAACAACTTGTTATGGCGAAATAATGCATGTCGTATATTCCTTAAAGATGGATTGGGAGTCATTTATCTCTTACCCATCCTTTATGATTTGCCATGTTTTTTCCATAGAATGTCGCATCGGATCTCTTTCCCATCACAATGACAGTGATTCCAATAAACATCCATGAAAGAGCTGAGAACTTTGAATGGGGCAAAGGAAGACATTGAAGAGTAAGTTGACTTATGATTGCTACACTTGTAAGTTTCAACGCTACCAAGAGTTCGTGGCGCTATTTTTTAAAGAAATATTCATTTAAAAATAGTAATATTTAATTTGTATCAAACAACATTTTTATATCATGGAAATCATGATGGTGGGGGAAGCTCTTATTCCGGCTTACCAAGACCTTGCTGGTGGTAGATGGCTCCGTCATCTTGCTACTGCTTTGCAATAACCTTTATTCAAGAAAGCATGAGTTTTCAAACAGCTTAAGCATCACAAATTGAATGGAGTCGCAATCGCAAAACCTTTGTACTCCTGAATAATCCTTCGGTTTGACATCATTTTTTGTGGAAACTTTGTGACTATGAGGAGACCTGTGAAAGTTAATTAATTCCATTTTTGTTTGTTCATAAAGTACCAACTATGGGTGAACTCAAAATGAATGCCTGAATTTCCTTAGAAACTTGCATTGCACGCACCTTTTTGTTTCTGTCTTTTGTTCGGAGTTCGTAATGCATGCTTGTTCCTACAATACCTATGTGGGTTTCATGTGGGAGTAGAATATATTGTGGGTGGACATCCAACCGGTTAATTGCTGCCATAAGCCGTAAAATGAGATGAACAATTTCATTTTGTTTTATGTGACAAGATTGAACCTGTTATATGGAATAAAAATATGGCTTACTCTTATCATTAATTTTCATAATTAATTTTGGTAATAGGATAATACGTTAGTTTGATTACAAGTATTCAAACAGTGCATAAATTAGCAGCACTGTGTTCAGGAGCATTCTAATAAAAGATAACATGGCTAGATGCACGCTTGTGAGAAAAGGTATGAAACTTAAAGTGTGTAAGGCAAAGAGCAACACTCTAATCCCAATGACTCTTAATTGGTCCAAGAAACACTGCTCTTTATCCTTCAACTCCATTGTTGAGTCAGGAAGCCTGATGTAAATGTGTGCTCCAAATAGCAACAGTGCAAGAATTATGAGAATAAAATCCAAAACGAAGAACACCTTATTGCCATGAAAGGAAAATGTGAAAGGGGTGAAAATAGGCTTTAGACTGATTTGATTTGGATTTCGTTTTATAAAGTTCTAAAACTACAGCACTAACCAATCTCTCAAGTCCAGTAGAGGGAGGTCCGTTTGTTATTGAATGTTCCATAAAGAAAATGATCACTTCAGTTCCCGAGTATATCCAAATGATATCTTGGAGAATTGAGAGGCACCACATCTGGAGAAATGATATAAGGGCCGTCATGGTCAAAAGAAAACCCAGCTCATATGCCTAAGATAAAGAAGCAATAATAATAACTTTAAGAACAAATCATTATTTTAGGGGCTATTTGCGAGAAAAAAATATGTGACTGACATGTTGCTGATTTAACTGAAATAAATAACAAATACATAATAATAATAATTATAAACTGGCTTATCTTCTACAAAAAGGTTTCACAATAGGCATTCAGTTGCACATATTGTAATTAGCTTGTATTTGGCATTGGCACTCATTTTTGCAGACACATAACTAGCTCATCATTTTGCCTTTGTGATTTGTCTGCAAGCTAATTATGTTGCAAAAGGTGCATCAAACGTTGTCCGACAAGTTTGAAATGAAGTAAACATGCCTTTTAAAGTGGCAATTAATAATTGCATGCTGTGATGAAAGTTATTAGTTATTGCTTAAAAAATATGGAGGCAGACTGGCAGTCGCAGTCGACGTTTGCTTGATGACATGTTAAAAGATGACAAAAAGAAGCAATAATTTTCGAATTTACCCATGCATTGTAAACTGTGATGGGCATCTTAAGTCTTTGCTGTGCTGTAATGGTTCTTTAACACGGGTTATCTTCTTGTGAGTTTGTAAATCTCTCAGAGACGGCTCTTCTCCGTTCCACAAATCAGTATTTTTTTGCTATGTGCTAATTTTCTGGGGCGATTTGAGATTTCTGTATAGACCACACCACATACAAGTATCTTTTGATACAATAGTTCTCAAGGGTAAATGATCACTTAAGTTTTGTGTGCTTTATGGGCAATTTTTTCTGGTTATTCTGGAATAATAATATTTTGTCATCATCTGCATGTAAGCCCAACGAATTGGAAGGTGAGGGTACGTATGCATACAGACCTGTACACCACACCTAATGTCATCTTGTCGTCCACCTCCCTGTTTATCATTATTGGTTCCATTATATTACAACACTGGAATTCCCAACAAGTTGCATCCATAGTGATTCGGCGTGGGCAAAAGGTCTTTATAGCATTTATTTCACGTGCTTCAATATAGATGGGAAACAAGTTGCCACATTTGATTGTTCCATTCCATGAAGTCGAGGGAATTCATTTGTATTGGAATATGATTTGGTTCGGATTAAAATTTCCATATGCCCATAGATTTCACAATTTTGCCCTATCATTACTAAAACTTCGAATAATACCAATATGAGTCTACAGTAACACGCGCTATCTTCAATCTTATATGTATATATTAATTTGTTCCAGCATAAAATCTATTCCTGGATAAAGTTGGTCCTAGTATGTATTACTTACTAAGGTGGAAGAAGTTATTAAAACAGGCATACATAATCCTTTTCGCATGGGTTTCCTTTATGGGAAAATTAAAACCAGTGCTCATCCAGTCAACAATACAAAGCTTATTTGGTGGCAATACTGGCAATCTAATCACTAATCATATTTGTACAACATCCATAGTCTTTTGCACTATCAACTGTAGAACTTATAAATGCCATACTGTGCTGCACAAAAGATCCAAAAACCTGTCGTGCATGAACTCTGGGATTTTCCTTTCAATGAGTAAACCTCGCTTTTGTCCAGAGTAGTGTAGTGTAAACCTAATGTGCACAAAGCACGGAATCCATACTATTTTTACTCTCCTATAAAATATTGGTTATTCAAAGATGAAGAAAATTGTTCATAAATTCTGAAAGTAGTAGTTCTTTTACGTATCCATTGTATTGTAATAATGTAACATAATCCAAAACTGTATAGGTATCATTATTTACCCACAAAGAAATCGATACACCAAACGTTAATCTCTGAGAGGCATATCATTCTTTCCCCCTTTCCGCTCTTCCACAAACAAAGATCCTTGTTTTATGTCGACGGAACATGAGAAGCAATTTTAACAATAGAAATTCGAATTGTTTTTACATGCCAATGTCCTGTCCTGCCAAATGAACCTGAAAAGGAATGCGCCTGAAAATATGTAAAGAGTAGGCAAAAACCAGCATGAAACAATTTCTGTTGGGCGTATTTGCGCCATCATCATGATCTACAAAATAAATATCTAATATCGCAATGTCACGCACGCATCTTTTTTCTACTTGTTGTTTATGAGTTCATTCATTGATTCATAATAAAAACCGTTACCTTTTTTTCGTCGTCACATTTAAAGCCTTTTAAAATTCTCAACCTTATAAACAATCAGAATCATGCATAAAATCTATGTACCAAAAGCTCTTCTTGCCCTTCTCACTTTGCCACAGCACTCAAGTCCATACCAGACGCAATTATTTAGCTGAAAGTTCTTTTCCTTATAACTAACTAGTATTCTAATTCTTCATGCATTTGCAAGATTTTTGCATATATATTTGATTGGCCATGCATTGCATTACCCATTCCGAGCGAAACTGCTGAAATTATTGAATTACATTGAAATCCTCAAACCCATATCACCCCTATCATCAATGTGATATAGTGATGATGGTGCCAGTTTGTATTAAAATATTCTTAAAAAGCAACAGTTGATCTGCATTTTATCTTTAATTGCGATCTTCATAGTAAGTGTATGTGCACGCGCTCAAGAAGTTTCTTCCCCTTCATTCATGTGCGTTGCGCTCGCCACCAGAAACTAATAAAAGCATGCTATAAAACTGGAAAAATACATAAAATTTTTCTTGCTCTTCTAATCTAATTGTAATTAAAACCTATTATATACTGTGTGCACTCTGTATATAAAAGTTGTTCCCTCTCTTGTGTGAGAATAAACTATGAACTTTGTTCTTATAAGCTACAATTAATAATTCCGTAATCTGCCCACAAAAAAAAGATCATGGATAATGGACTTATAGAGTGCAGAGAAGAATAATAAAAATAAAGTTTGCCCTTGTTTTCGTGATTCATGTGCCTTTATCATTCCCTCTGACTTGACTTGACTGGATTCGTGATGAGATGATGTACATCATCAACATAGCAGGAGCGACGGTGGCGGTACTTGGACTGTGTATATATTACAACAACAGTAGCACCATAATAATAATATATTATAGCATTTTGTTAAAATCATAATTCCCCATTGTGCTGTTGTATGTACTTAATCGCAACAGGAAATGGAAGGTCAGTCAATGCCAAGATGAAGAAGAGATGAGAGAACCTCCTTCAACGCGTTGCGTCGGCTAGTTTTGCTGGTAAAACATAATTGAGATTTTATATGGAAAATAAACTAAATGTATAAAATATAGCATGTTGTTCCTCTAATAATCAACTGAGTAATGAAGAAAAAAATGTTTTACATGAGTAAATTTACTCGCGTCTGCACAATCAAGTTTGGAAATAGAATAATAGCTTGCTTATCATCAGTATGTTGCTGTCTGCTGAGGAAGCGACACACACACGGCTTGGTACTGGGATAGTAATATTTGTAGTTTGTTGTAACACTGGATGCCAAAAATACTTGCTGGATAAAGTGAATTAAAAATAGGGAAACGAGGGATTGTCGGCAAAACTTGTTTTGATAACTCATTCTAGTTGATATAAAAAATACATTTTGTCCCTTACGCGTTGAAAAGTGTTAAAAGCTTTAATATAAAAAAATTGCGTTGAAAGTTGGGTTTTACATCGCATGACCGGATAGTAGTCTGGATTGCGCCAAGTATTTTACAGAGGAAAACTACTGCAAACAGATTTCATTGATTCACGAACAAACGAAACGTCAAGATGCATGCATAATATTATCGTTTTTTATAGTGAGTGCAGTTAAACCTGACACAAAAGACTATTAATGTACGTACGAACCCAGACAGAAGTATATTGTTGCAAAATATTTACGTAAACGGTCCTATGCGTCAAATAGAGGCGTTTTCATGAGTAGTTATTTTTCTAAAGTGTGTTGTGTAATAGTACCTGGATTTTTGGATAGATTAGAGACACAAGGAAAAAAATACATATTGAATGGAATTTTATGATACTTCATGCTAGGCGAAGTTAAAGTAGATTTTTTTTCTCAAAATACAGGAATCACTTTTATGTTAATTTGTTATTTCAACTCCTCAGCTTAAAAATAGCCTTAATAGATGCTCATTTATAAATAGTAGTTTAGTGGATATAGTTGTTATTAATACCGATTGATACTAGTTACCTAATGGTGTACTAGAAAACAAGATTATATGTCAAAAAAGAGCAGTAAATTGTCTTTCAAATAGGCATTTCACAGCTTGATAACAGAGTTGTTCATCTTCCACTTTATTTTGTATTCTTCGAAAGTCCATCCAACCAAGTCAGAAGAGACAATTCATGGAAGCGCTAAGCGATTTTTTTAGAAATCAGAGAACACTCGGTACAAAGAAATGTGATACGTGTAAAACATACCCAGCGTAATTACATTTTTTGGAAAGTATCACTCAACATGGTACATGTATTTAACACATATTATGTTACCTCTCGTGCATCAACAAGTAAATTATACAATACCCATGTCAATGTACACCAGTCAGTTGTAGCGTTGTAAATGTTCGTTTCATTAGGAAAGACATTAATAATTTTGTATTAGCAAACACTATAATATCTATCATTTACTGTCATAACTGTGCATTGTGTGAATACTTTTCGCTGTGAAAAGCAAAAGCTTTTGTGTTTTATGTGATGGTGACGTCTTGCATTCATGACGTTACCTTTTAATGATCAGCCTAAATACATAAGATCCATTTATCAATATTACGCGACAACAATGATAAGTGCTCTGTACAAAAGAAAACAATTTAGAATTTTTAAACGTGAACGTGACCCTAATGGTAAAAAGACGATTAAAGATGAAAAGAGTGGAGTTAAGGGGAAAGGGGATGGTTATGAAGGGGGAAAGGGTAAAGTTGATCAGGACAAGGGGAAATGTGAGACTGAAAAGCACACTCCTCATCCAACATCAGTACCGGTCACGAAGAAGGGTAAGAATATGGATATGGCTGCATTGTAGTTCTGGAGAAGTGGAGGAGGTGATTGATAAGTGTGTAAGGTGATGTGTACAATATTGAGGTGGCAACAACATCCGGTGTTCTCTTGTCGGAACAAAATTTAGCGAAAAATAAAATCTATGAATTTAATTTGTAATACAACATCGTCCAAGATAATTACAATGAAAAATTAAAATGACAATCCGATAATTATAGAGTTTTGATTTCATGAACAGAAAAATTCCGGCTTTTCTTCAAAACTGCAACTTTGGACAGGAAGAAAAACACAGAACAAAGTACAAAAGAGCCATTGTCAGCTACTGATGAGGTAGATCAATCAGAGGCCAAGTCATTCGCAGTTCAATCATCCTCAGGTTCTCCAGACTCCACCGATTCAAGTGGTGAAACCATGTCTGTTTTAGCACACTACACAAAATGTACGGAAGCGAGCGCTACTTGATTCATAACGAATTCTCCAACAAAATTGACAGTGAGATTAATCAAAGCGTTGTCATTGTGTTGTTTTTTATTGAGCAGATACCGTTGAAGAGTTCCTCCACAAAGCATACGACGAATTTGAAGAGAAATGGAAGAACCCGGGTCCTGTAAGTTGCCAATTTATAAATTGATAAACGATTTTCACTGAAAACTTTCATATAATTTATAATTGCTTAAATTTCAGCATAATGCACAAATCGGAGACTTCAACGTAGTGAAGAATCTTGGAGAAGGCTCCTTCGGTCTCGTAAAACTTGTAGAACACAAACAGACCAAAGATTTCTACGCGATGAAAACGCTGATCAAGGCAAAAGTTGTGAAAATGAAGCAAGTAGAGCATACCCTAAACGAGAAGAAAGTACTCGCTAGTATAGGCTTCCCATTCATAGTCGAGCTCAAGTATCACTTCATGGACTACGCCAATCTCTACATGGTCATGGATTTTATCAATGGAGGAGAGATGTTTTATCATTTACAAAAATTCAAAAAGTTCAGTGAAGGCCAAGCGAAATTTTACGCGGCTCAAATAGTCCTCTGTTTTGAATATCTTCACATGCTTGACCTCGTGTACAGAGATTTGAAGCCAGAAAATTTACTCATAGACAGTTCCGGCTACGTAAAAATGACAGATTTCGGCTTCGCCAAACGCATCAAAGGACGTACCTGGACACTCTGTGGGACGCCAGAATATTTAGGTATCTTTTAATGGCATTTATTTTGAAGTAATTATATATCCTTATAATTTAAAGGTTTTTATAAGACAATAAACTTACAATTACCTTCCCTAGCACCTGAAGTGATTATGGCGAAGGGCTACGGCAAAGCTGTGGACTGGTGGGCTGTGGGCGTCCTTATTTACGAAATGATTTCCGGTCGATCTCCTTTTTATGCTGATCAGCCGCTGCAAATCTACGAGAAGATTGTCGCCGGGAAAGTGAAGTTTCCTAATTTTATGGGTGAGGACTGCAAAGACTTGGTAAAAAATATCCTCCAGGTGGACCTCACCCGAAGATACGGAAATCTCAAGAATGGGGTTCATGACATCAAGAATCATAGGTGGTTTCAGAGCATTGACTGGAATGCAGTTTTTCACAAGAAGGTAACTCCCCCTTTCAAGCCAGAAGTAAGTCATCCTGGTGATCACCGTCATTTTCAACCTTTCGAGTCCGAAATTGCAAGGGATGAAGGAAAAGCGAAGCCTGGAGATGACCAATATGACAAGTATTTTGCAGACTTTTAGAAAGTGAACAATTTGACATTCCCGAATTAATTTTAACCGAATTCACTCAAGCCAACAAAAATTTCTTGTATGAAAACTTACAATACCAAAGACTATACACACTTCTGTCATTAATTTATTTTTTAACCAGACAAAACTTTCTTACGAAATAAATTTTTGACTGCATAATCCCAATATATAAATCAGGCGATTTTATTTTTGGTACGAGTAATTTTGATTCAAATTCATCAGTCATCATCATTTAATCTTATTCTGATGTCGTTGTTGCTGAGCCGGTCAAAGAAATGCTGCTACTTGTCGATGTCGATGATGAGCTCCGTCGTATGCACATAAAATCAAGTACGTCCTGCGTTATTAAAATCCCTGTGACGAACAAATTCATTAGAAGACGAAACGCAGCGATGAATGCGCAATTAGCCAAGAACATGGCAGGAAGGAAGAAGACTGCGCTTATCGTGTGACCCAAGCTGTCCACAAATCCTTGTGCTATTTCCCGAGCTCGCTGGGAGTTGACGTGATCTCCAACGAGGAGAAAGTCTGATGTTGAATAGAACACAGCCATGGTAAGGCATGTTCGCACATGCTGGGGCAAAGGTTCAGGAAAGGAGCCTTGGAAAAAGTGAATGTCGTGTGCTACAGTTAGAATGGAAGCGACAAGGTACATACAAAATAGCCAGAGGGCATGAGGTCCAGGAAGTGCAAAGAAAATGGAGATGAAGCAAACGTAAATGAGCTGGCCGATGAAGAGGAAGGTGGCACTCTGAAGGATTGTTCCAAACTCATATCCCTGTCAATTAAAATAATGTGGGAAATGGTTTCTCAGAACTTTTATTATAAATTGCATGTTTTATAAAGGTGTATCAGGTTGCCCCATACGAAAGCCTCTGCGCACGATAGCTTTGTCATTTTTCACATTCTACAATTGCGTCGGATCTGTCCATCCAGGTTAATTTTGATTACTCAATTAATCATCAACTGGAGATTTACTACAATAATTTTGTTAGTTTCGGCTCCCAGTTTGTCACTTCAAATGCAGACATTAGGCTGTCTGGAGCATATCCACTAGTAACTATACCTATCTACTGCACAACACAACTATAAACTTGGAATGCTGAAAGGTAACGAAAGCAGACGCAAAAATGTGTAGAGTGTAGATGCGATCTCCAAAAGGGAAAGTATTGCATTTTTTGCATAGCTCTTTAGGCTGAAATCGCTGAATCTCTATTGCATCCACAATCCACAGCGTATTTCAAATTCCAATCGTTTTAGATTTTGACAGAGTTACATACCTGCACGTGAAATTCGTATTTCACTGTAAAGTCACATGGTTGACATTTTGCAAGGGAGCAAGTAATCGCAACGCAAGCATCACAAATTACAAAAAATAAAAAATACTGATCAGTGATCACACTTTTTGTGAGTGAAGTGTTTTTTATCTTCGAGTTTCTTTTTAATTTTGAGTTCTGACGACAATCTCCCCGAAGCTGTTTAAAAAATACTCATCAGCAGAAGTAACGTAAAAGTGAAACTAAAGAGAGGTCATAAACATTTTTTCTTTCATTTCGGAACCTTTTAACTAAATATTTACTTTTCATTTCATTGTATTACTTACTCTTTTGTAGTGCGGAAACTGAAACATTTTAAAAACTGTCTTTATCAACCTACCAGCTGAAAGTTACAATTAATTTGATCAATTTATTTTTAACTTTCTACAGAGTAAAGCTGCAAACGCTTTCATCAAGGTTTAAAGATGAGTCAAAAATTCGACGTGGTTGGTTATCTTCGAGGGAAGGAGCAGAGCGCTTCTCCAGCGATGGCGTTAAAATGGGCTTCCTTAGAAGATCGCTACTCTAAACGCCTGTGGCATCAGTTAACGGTTGAGCTCATGGAATTCGTCCCGGAACTTCAGGGGAAGCGGATATTGATCGAATTATATGAGAACTTTATTAAGGAGTTTGAAAAGCGGTAAGTCAAAGTCAACTTTTATATTAACCTTTCTTACATACATTAATTTGTAATTGTAAAAAGTAAGGAGAGAAATAATAATAATAAGCAATTTTAACCCTAACTTTCTACTGATTCGTTTGCTTTCTCTTTGTTATAGGATGAACAAGCTTTCGTATATGGAACTATGCGCGCTTGTTGTACAGGAGTATGATAACCTGGAAGAAGCTTACTCATTTCTTGATAATTGTGAAGTAGTTATCAAGGCACTTCCTAAACCCGATTTTGTGGCATTGGCTCTCTGTAGGATTACTCGAGGTCAGATTAAATTGGAGAAAGAGCAGGACTTGCCTGCTGTGAAGGTAATTTACATACTACTTTCTGCATAAACTGGTTCTGCTTAAAATTCAGCGTTAAGTATTAAACAATTGCTGGTCGGCTTTCACTGTAGGAAATCTTGGAGGATGTGGACCAGATTTTCAAAGGGATTGATGGAATAACTGTCGCTCATGGACGATTCTATGAGCTGCAAAGCAAGTTTTACTTTATTCAAAACAATCTAACTGAGTATTACCGCAGTGCTATCAAATTTTTGGGATGTACACCACTGGAAAAGTTGCCTTTGGATCAGCAGAGAATCTATGCTAGAAACTTGGCGATCTCGTCCTTGGTGGCTGATGGAATGTATAACTTTGGAGAGTTGGTAGGTTGAAATAATAGAATATGTGTTTTTTTTCAATAATTAGTCAGTAACAGCCAGCGCAAGGATGCTCAACAACTGCACTATTTTAAAATTACCTTTTTATATCCAGCTCGCGCATCCCATTCTAAACTCTTTGAGAAGAACGACTGACGAATGGCTTTTGCATCTTGTCAAAGCTTTCAACACTGGTGATATGACCGAGTTTGAGGCATTGAGGAAGAAGTGGGTTGCTAACAATTTCCTGGCCGAAAATGAGAAAAAATTACGGACAAAAGTCATTTTACTCGCTATTATGGAGGTTTGTACTTTTTGATACGTGCCAAATGTTTTACGGAAGTAATTGTTTAGGAAATAGAGTTCAGGCTTTTGATTTTTCAATATTGCAGACTGCGTTTGAGAGAGCTGCCAATGAGCGTCAGTTGAGTTTTAAACAGATTTCAAACGTCACGAGGCTTCCCATCGACGAGGTCGAGATGTATGTCATGAAGGCATTTGCTCAGGGCTTGATCAAGGGTAAAATCGATGGTGTCGCAGGGAAAGTTTATATAACTTGGGTACAGCCTCGTGTGCTTGCACCGGAACAGGTAATATTTAGTACGAAATATAGATTTAAAAAATACATTTAGCAGAACGTGGCCAATACAAATAAAATGTTTTTTTGTTGTAATTTACAGATTCGCACAATGATTACTCGATTGGATGGCTGGCAAAAGGATCTAAATGTTGCAGAGGATATGATGAAAAGGAACACAGTGGAGATTTTGGAAGATTGAATTATTGAATATTCTATGATCGAATAATTTAATTCATTATGTAAAAAATGTTTGGTGTAGTAATTAGTATCTGAATTAACGTCATTGAATATGTGATGAAGTGGGCAACTATTTTAATTTATATTTTTTCATGTAAAATACGATAATAAAAGAGTTTACAAAATACAAAAAGGTTGCGGTTAATTTAGTATGCGTCCTTCATAATATCAAAGTTCTTATTGAGATTTAGATAATCGTCTGTTCCAGGAACAGGAATCTGATAGTCTTCAGGTCCTTTGGGAAGTTCATCTGAATAGTTAGGGTATACTGGGCATGGTTTTGGCTTCGGTAGAAGAGGATACCAACCTGTTTGTTACAAATGGGGCATTGTGAGATTAGATTATTCCCAATAGATAAATGGCTTCAGTTAAAAGTTAGTTAATAATAACTAAAATGCACTTACATGGGCATTCTTCATCAATAGGAATACGTTCACCCATCCAAGATGCACGCTGTGTATGGTCAATTACGTCGTATCTTGTAAGAGGGTGAATAAAAATAGAGAGATTTCCATGATTCTGAGCCATAAAAGAGTGCGCTGCATTGAAAGATGTTGAATTACAGCACATTTCGTACTGCGACACTGGAAAGGGTCCGTACCATCCAATGAAGATCTGGAAAATTAGGTAAGGAAGAATTTAGTTTATCATTGAACAGTGACAAGAGCACAAGCCTCTAAATCTGTTACTTATTAGTACCTGATTCAGTGAGCACTCTTCCAGGGTCCCATTATTTATCAAATCCCGCAGGGTTCTCCTAAAACTTAACGCCTCGTCAACGCTACTGTTTTTGATTTCAAAGAAGAATGTGTGAAGATGCCAAGCGCCAACTTCCTCAAACTCGTAGCCTTGAACTACTACCACACCAAAAGCAGTAGCTCCAAACACGAAAAGGATTGAAAGTAGTACACGATTCATTCTGATAGATCAGTTTGATTACCTGGACTGTTTAGAGGTAGTGAAAGAACTGATTCTACTTGGAATCAGTCATTCCCTTTTATAGGAAAGCAGAAATAAACTTCATCTGAAGTGTTAACGTTAATTTTTGCACGAGTATTTTGTTGATGATATGAATGAAATTGCTAACGTTAATGCCAACGTTAATGCTAACGTTAATCAGTTGGGAACCAATACTTATTATCCCAGTGCACTCATCATGATTTTTAACGTCATCATATAGGTATCAATATAGCACAATATAGCTGCACGCGACAGCGAGTTGGATTGCATTGCATTCAGTTGGTTGATTGGAGTTGACAGCATTAAAACAAAAAAAGTTTCTACACATTCTCTTATCTACGATGTATTGTATAAGCACTTAATCGGTTATTTGACATGCTACTCCTCTGTTCATGAATGTGTGCCCGAAGAAATTAAATGAAGCTTATCACTAGATTTGCTTATCATCAGCCGACAATGTGCTAACGTTAGTCTTTGATATTTTAGACAAAATATAAAGAGTTTTTGGTATGATTCCCTCTCTTGAAATGTGAAAGTCTTGAGTTTATTAATTCATTTTAAGTTTACGATAACTTCATATAACTAATAATTATTTATTCATTTTTCAATTCAACTTTTAACACCTTCATTACATATTTGAAGAGAAAAACTAGACATGCTCCGCAAACAAAAATATTTTCATGCATTTTCCAGTTTAAACAACGCTTCGGAAGTATCTCACAATCAACTTAACGGTTAGCTCCCACTCGAGCAGCATGTATCTAATAACTGTAAATTTGCTGGTGCATACCATCGCATGAATGAGCGCGTTCACAAGCTTTGTATCACTGTCTTCCAACTCCAATTGATCTGACGCCTGATCCTCCATCAGTGCCTTGCTCTCTGAATTGAGACCTGTGTTGTAGAGACCTCTATACACCCATTTCCATACAATCAGTGTTTCCTCCACTTCTTCCCGAGGACCATCTCCAATCACATCAATTTTCATCGATGGCGTCATAAACTTATTGGTGACACAGCCACACCAAAATAGTAGCGCGCAACAGCCCCCGATCATTTTCATCAAGAAATGAATTTTTACCTGAAAACATGCAAATTTTGCACTTTTATTTAAATTGTTTACTATGCCCAATTATTACGATGAATCATTCCATTAGAAAGGAATGGAATCTGTAAGATTTCTTGCTGCTCACTTACTTTTATTACATGTAATTTGTCAGTGTGAGGTGCCAAGTTGATATCCATATAAGTACTTGTCACAATAACTGTTATGAAAACTAAGTTGCTGGTCAAATTATTGAGAACGTGTATATAATACAGTACAAGTTCTGAGATTATGTAGATTGCGAGGAATGATATGTAGAGCCTTTTCTCATGGTCCTTTGTTTCACACGGAGCCATACATGAAATATGAAAAGTGCAAATTTTGAAACAATGATGCCTTATTTTCTTATATGCTTGTAAAATCAAATCTTATCGTTAGTTAAATTTGTAGCATGAGCAATTTTGCTTTTACCAAGCCGTCTTTGCAATGATTAATGTGATCATGATGATGTGGGTCCACAAAACCGTCTGTATCGATTGGCTGTATTTGCTGTTGTGGAGTAGGAGGAAGTACGCGACTGCGAATGTCCCTGTTATTACTATCAGTCCGAATAACTCGCGATATATAATCTGAAACTATTCTATTCGAGGGTTCCATTTTCACTTCTACTGAATTGTCAATCTTATTTTGATCGTTGATTATACGAGTTGATGACAGGAGGAAGAAGACAAGACAGAATAGCTAGCGCCAGAATGGTAGGAATAATCTAGACGCTGTTGGAAAACAAATTTAATTTTTGGTGAATCGTATGAACTGCGTGTTGGAATCTTCGTAGTAAGCGTTGCGTAACAATAGAACATACGAGTAGTTGTGGAGTTGTGTTGCCGTTGGGTTGCGTGAATCCTACTACAATTACAACTGATTCTAAAATTAAGAAACTCAATAAAGGAAAACTATAACAATCCTTCCAACATGGCGGCATTATCCTCAGCAGAAGGAGGAGGAGCGCCCTTCGAAATAACGAAGTATAACTACGAATCAAGACTTGAGGAACTGATCCGATTGATTGAGACTTCGGACTTTGTGGCAATCGACTGTACAGTGGAAACTACTGGATTCTTGTTGCAAGATGAAACTTTTAACTCGGCTTACATGAGCGATGTTCAAGAGTAAGTACTTACTGACTATTCGAAATTCAAAGATGATGTTAAAAAGTCTTTAAAAACGTTTATATTCATGAATATCGTAAATAATCTAGTAATCACATTATAATCTAATGTTTGATTTTAGTTGGTCCGGTTCCTGGTACGATAAAATAAAGTCTAAGGAAGAATCCCGATGTCTGGTGGAGATTGGCGTTGCTGTGTTCAAGCGTGTTCAGCCCAAAGAACTAGAAGTTGAGGTTGAGGTGTTCAACATTCCAGTTTTGCCGGCATGCATTGATGACAACGAAATCGCTCGATTTCGAGGAAGGACTTCCGTTCGAATCCAGTTTGACGGTTATGGTAAAGACTTCATCAAGAACGTGACATTTGACATGAACAAAGTGTTTTATATGGCGACGCCATATCTAAATCGACAACTTCAAGAGGAAGCGGATGCTTACATGATTAAAAATCCGGATTTCATGATTGTCAATCGGAAGCGAAGACTGAATCCCCATCTGATGCCTGAAATATTTGAGAAAGTCACTGAAAAGGAGAGGAAGTCTATTATAGATCGACTGAAAGGAGCATCAAGAGTGTTTGAAGCGCTATCCCAACATGAGATACCTATCGTTGGTCATCATTTACTCCTCAAATTAATCTTCATTTACAAGGATTTCATCGAATATCTTCCAGACACATTTGCAGAATGTATTGATCAGATTAACAAGCTTTTCAAGGTGGTTTACGACACCAAACAGATTGCTTACGATCTCCTTCACACTTTCAACGCCTCCATTTCTTGTAAGCTATACACTGTAGTCGACAAATACTGATTACTGATATCCGTGTATCCGTTTGTATATATAATGCTCGCAATTGGCGTTTGTTTTATTTTAGCGGTTATCCTTGAGCAGTTAAAAAATTCGGATGGTCTGAAGTTGTACGAGTTGATAAGGAGTTTGAACCCAGCAGATAAACTTGGTGGCAAATTTACTCTTCGAATTTCAACCCGCTCGGAAGACCTTATGGAAGACCTGGCAGACTTGCACAAAGGAGAAAACGTTGAGGAAGAGTCCACCGGATTTTGTTATGTCGCTGGATTTGATGCATTGGCTTGTGGCGGACTCTTTCTAGATTTGATTGGCATAATGGAAACTGCTGGTTTAAATTGTGGAAATGGACAAGGGAGTTTGGATCTGGACTACTTGCAACTGTTTTTGAAAGGACGTGCAACGCGTTTCATTAATAAACCTTATCTTGCGCCGGAAATTCCAGATCGTCAAAGCAAATATTTTCATGAAAAGATGAAAGAAAAGAAAAACCTTTGGCAGCAGAAAAGAAAAGCTGAAGCGAAGGAAAGGGAGGATAAACTTCAAAAGCAGATCGTAACAATTAAGAATTACGCAATTCCTAGTTGAAGAAATCTACACCTCTCTGTTTTATATAAGGTTTTATAATAATTACCGTCCGAATTCACTAACCTAATTTTAATTTTATAATTACCATTAACGTATGTATATTCAAGAAATAAAGTTTGTTTGAAGTAATGATACTGTTCTGAGTGAGTGAATTTAATCTTATGTTTCTGGCATTTCTGCAGCAGTTTCTTCTTCAGACTGCTCCTCTCCTTCTTCAGCATTCTCCTCTGCTTGATCATAACTCTGTTCTTCTACATCTTCAGATTCTTCCATAAAGCCTCCCTCTCCCCACTCCCCATTTTCTTCATTATCCCCTTCTTCTGCCATTCCATATTCATCACCGTAATCTTCGCCTCCTATTTCTCCCATGTCATCATTGTATCTAAACCAATCTTCGGGGTTCCCATTCATTAATACTCCATGTGGGAGAGAATCTCTCCATTGATCCGGGTCCCCTTCCCCTGAATCCCCCTTCTGCTCTTGTTGTGCATAATCATCCGCAAATGAGGTCTTTTTCAATTTGCCCACATTATCATTCGCGGGAGGAGGTGGAACGACAGGGACATCTATTAAATCATACCCAGAATCCTGTTCCTTCCACCAATTCTCTTCCAAATCATCCTCGTCCTCTGGCGGCTTCCAATTTTTGTTCGCCTCCATCAAGTTCTCCATGTCCTGTTGGAACACAGGATTCACACCCAGTTGCTGTATGGGGAATCCAACGTCATCCAGATTGATCTCATTATTCTCGAAAGCATCCGCAAACTTGCATTGAGTTTCCACGTGTTCCTTGGCGTGCTGGTTAATATCAAGCAAAAGATCCAGTGCCACCTCGTCCTTTTGGTCAGTGATGTTCTTGAAATGATTGACACCTGTGCCTCTATCTCTCACAAACTTATTGAGCGCCAGATAAACTTCCGCTTCATCTCGTGCTGCCCTTCGTTTCAGCTGGTGACAGAACCGCTTCATGCTCGTAGTTCTCTGGGAGTCGACAATAGACCTACAGAATTGCTTTTTAATACAGTTCCTCTCTTTCTCCGCAATTGTGATCCTCTGATTCAAGGCTTCATTGGCTGCCTCCAGCATTCTCAAGTTGTACTTGCGCTTTTTTAACTCCTCCTCTTTCAACTTTAGCGTAGAGATAAGCTCATTGAGGTTATCCTCTTGGTGGGCAATTGACCACTCATCCATAAGACTACTCCAGCGAAGTGCTGGTGCCACATACACATCATACCTGTGCTTGAAATGCTCATAGTCTCGGCGCTGCATCAATTCCGCTGTTGTTTGCTGCTTGACTTCTTGTTTCATTTGCTGGACTATATCTAAACTGATTTTCAGCAGTTCCTGGAAAAACGCTTTCATTTGGTCGGCTTGCCAGGCGTGCTCCTCAATCATGTATTTGATTTGTTCCTGTTTCGCCACAGCCATTTTACCCAGTTCTTTGTCATGCTCCTCTTCAAGTCTCTCGTTGATTTCGAACAGACCACGGTCAAAGTTGGACTCAAGTCGACGGATTTCTCGAGCAAATTCGTTGCGGAGATCAGATACTGCTTTGGCGTGAGTCCAGTGAAGACCACGAATCATTTGATAGAAGGCCATTTGTGCACGGCGGATCTCTTTTTTCTTGTTCATCAACTCTTCCTTCATGACCATGTGAATGAGCCAGGCGTCATCCTGCACTTGAGCCATTTGCTGAAGGTGGATAAGCCGGAGTTGACCTAATTTACGGGTTTGCTCTTGTTTCAGGAAACGAAGTTTTTGTTCGTACAAATTGTCTTCCGCTTCTTTTGCTGCACTAGTCTAGAGCATAAATGCATAAAATTTAATTAATGGTAATTAATTCTATAAACTAATGGTACCACTCTGTATTCATTTTCGAGTCATAGTCTTACTTACATCGGCTAAGTGACTTTTGAGTGCTTGAATTTTGGCCTTTTCAATGGCAATCTGCTCCATGTAGAGGTTCCATCTTTGATAAATTCTCTCACGCTCCAGCATATAGTAGTTTCGTTCCTCCCGTTCTCTATCCAGCTCGTCCTTGAGACGCACAAGATGACCGAGTAACTGCTTCCGAGACATGTCAATCGGAAGCAGGCCGTCGGTGACAGGCTTTGCCTTGGGAGTTCCATCTCCTTTTCCCTTTTTCTTGCCCATAATGATCCTTTTCCCTTTTTACTATTGTGTCTTTGTGTTCTTTAGCCTCCTACTAGCTCCTTTAAAATGTAGGATGTCCACAATTTCTTCAGTATCTAATGATTGTTGAAGCATGAGTAAGAACCCAAAAAATAATGCATGAGAATAAATAGTGTGACGCTAACGATAGCATGTAGTCATGGGTCGTGTCCGTGTGTGATGATTTTTTAAATGATGTTGATTTGCACTCACGTGCAAGAAAAAAACTGTTATGTAAAACTGACTTTTCAAAAGCGGAGAGGCATATCAAACTGTTTGTAATCGAAATAGTATAGCAAAGTCCCATTTCTATCGCTTATCAAATATGGCAGAAGATATTCAACAAACTACTGATAACCCGACAGCGGTTCCTTCTAAAAGCTTGTTGAGCCTCGTAAGTAGCTTGAGCGTTGTAAGTGTAATCTTCAGGTTGTACATCTCAAAGTGCCCCAAGAGTGTTGAAAGATGATGTTTGTCATTAATTTTTATGCTTTTATTGTAGGATGCCGATGATGTCGACAGAGAGCAGAGTAATTACGATGAAATTTATGAAGCCTTGGGGCTAACAGGAGAGGAGGAGCGTATCAACTTGCCCAGATTTCGAAGGATGATTTCTGACAATCTCGAGGTGGATGGAAGTTTCATGTACAAGAGAGTTTTTAACGCGTTCGACACAAAACGGAACGGTTACGTAAGATGACAGATCATTCTAATTTTTTAAATAAAACTGTTCAATGCTTATTTCATGAACAACTAATTACGAATATTTTCATGACTTTATAGCTGACTGCGAAGGAAATTGTTTCCGCAATTTCAGTTCTGCTCCAAGGCCCATTTCAAGCTCAAGTGGAGTTGGGACTGCGTGTCTACGGCAAGCCTAATGTGGACTCTGAAAAGCCTGAAACGGAGCCCACCTATGCAATTACTAGAGTTGATGCCATCTTATCAATTGTCGAGTCTCTTCAGCTCTCAAGCCCCAGAGCGCGTCACACCCTCACAACCGACAACCGTGAAAAGGCTTATCACATTGGCGAAGATTTGGTATTTATAATCTACCCGAAACTGGACATTGATGGAGACGGAGTAATTTCACTTGATGACTTTTCAAAAGCATGCCATGAGGATCCATCGCTTATACAAGTTTTTGGACAGTTTCTTCCCAAAAATAATGGAGTTCTTCCCTCCCGCTCAGATTACCAGCCTCCGTCAGCAGATGCGGTAATTACTCGAGGAGTCTCCTCTTGCGACTTGGAAGAAATCAGAGGAAACAGCAGACCCCGGTCAAGCTCACGTCGAAGCTCTTTTGAGGGAATCGACTATTTGAGACATTCACCAACTATTGGTACAATGTGGGGTAGACAAGAAGAGGAAAATGCGGGGAGACGTTTGGGAACTCGTAAGCCAGAAAGATTGGAACCTATTCCAGTTGTTAAACCAGAATAGTAAAAATACGCTTTAAAATGCGTTTTGAATGAATAAATCAAATTCGATTAACGTTGCAGCAGAATTAAATAAAAGCTTTCGCTATTTTTAAATTTTATTTCATCTAATTATTAAGTATAATCATAAACTTCTCCTCTTCCACTACTTCTACTATCACAGGGTCCGCAATCAAAGTTTGCTCAACTTTGTTGTTATCTACTAAAGCCACACTTTTGGCCAGAGAGAAATTTGGTGCCCACCTTCATAATTCTCATTCTTTTTAATTATGTTTACATGCAAAAATTATAAAAATTGCATAAAATTTGGACTTTTAAGGTACCACAAAGTTACCGTTCCACAAAATGGCTTTTCCAAAGTGTAAAACAGAGGCACAAAGGAAAGAAAAAATTGAGGAATTGTTTGTAGTGTACCCAAAAAATTGTTAATTTTCATTCACATGTTAAGTAAATGAGAAAACGTCCTCATTGCTTTAGCATTATCATTATTGTTCTTCTACTATTACTTATTTTATGGGCTTTCCAAAAAACCTGTATTTTCATTTAAGAACATTTCAAGTGTATGTAATTGGATTTTAAAAAACGAAACAATTTCGCCGTGCTGGATGTATTAGTGTTCCCTCTGATATTCTGCCTTTGTGACGAATGGGATTTTGTTGCCTATTTGTAACAACTCCACGGTATATGACTTCCGATTGAAAAAACTTAGATAGCGGACCCTGTATTCGAAAAAAATCTGCTATTATCTGGCATACCACTTCCACTATCATTACTGTTAGCCCTCATCATCATCATAGTACTGTTGAATGATCCTTGTTGTTGGTACAGTTGCTGTTGTTGTTGCTGATACTGGTATTGTTGGGGATGATGATATTTGTGGCTACCCTCCTCCTCTTCGTCCTCTTCGCCGTCTTCATCCTCATCTTCTTCGTCTTCGATTTCATCCTCCTCATCCACTTCTTCAACATCTTCTTCCTCGTCTCCGTCTTCCTCTTCGTCATCTTCGCCAACAATAGGCTCCCCGGTTTCATTGTTGTACTTGAGAAGCTGGAGAATATCATCTCCTGGGTTGGAAGTTGCCACTTTTCCAGGTACACTATTTGCATTATTCGTTATTTCGCTATTGGAGGAGGATTTCGAGCTGCGAATGTCTGATACTTTTTCCATACTCTAAAAAGTGAACGGGATAAAGACGATGTTGTTGTATTGCAGTGAAATTAACAAATGGCTATGGTGGCTTCTGCCAATTATGTAGGTACCTTAATTGTCTCTGGATTTAAGTAGCGACTATAGTTGGCATTTGGCACATATGCCTTCATTTCGTCCAAAATGGCGACTGCTTGTCGCAACTGTCCTTGCTGAACAAGGTACTCAATAATTACAGCATACATGTCACCTAATCGAATACCATCTAGTTTGCCATCTTCCTTCATTCTCTTAAGCTCCAACATGGACACCTCTGGATTGGACGCAAAATTTCTAAAAAAAAAAAGCAAAATGTAAATGTAAGTTACATATATCGACCATTTTACTGAGTTTAAAATAATTTGAGTATAATGACATTGCGTACTCTTTTACTGAAATGAACTTATGAATGTTAAATATTCTTGTTTGTATCGCCCTTAGCTTCTCCTCATGCTGCGATCCATTGCCCACTAGTTGCTTCAAAGCTCCTTCAACTTTCCTGTACTCATGCAAAGCACTTTTATAGTCTCGATTATCTTCAATTTCCGACTGCGCAAGGGTTTCGTAAAAGGCAGCCAAACTGTCATAGGCTTGGGCCTTGTTGTAATACTGAACTATGGTGGGAATAATGTTGGGATTGCGTCGGAGGTCAATCGTTTGCATGTAGTTTGCAGCAAGGACGTAAACTAAAAAAATGGAATGTTTCAATATTTTACTAATGATTTGTACTACAACTGCATGCATATAAGAAGACAGCTTGGATAACATACTTTCTCTGTGTCTGCAAATGTCCGCGTAAAACTTGATCTTTTCAGTGTCGCCACTTTTCAAAAGGGATTTCATTGCTTGAATCTGTTTAAAAAATAAAAATTACTTTAAAACATGCTCTGCGTTTTCTCTATATTGCATAATTGTAATTTTAAAATGACTATGTGTAATTTGCATTTCACCTTGTTGCCTGCTTGCGTATACTTTTTCGCTGCCAACTGGTAGCTTCCTTGGTAAGTCAAGCTTTCCCCCATCTTTTCTAGTAGCATTTTTCTTGTGGCTTCATCGATTCCAGCTCCTTTAGGCGCTGTAAGCCGTTCTGCAATTTCTTCTGTTATAGTAAATTTCTTCGTCACGCACAGATCCATAGCTTCGGGATACTAAAGTTGACAAATGATTCATGATATATGTTTGTAATACATGCGTTTTCTACTGCAAAATTACAAAATGGCTTTTCCACAGAGTAAAATAGAGACTCAAAGGAAAGAAAAAAACTGAGGAATTGTTTGCAGTGTACCAAAAAAAATTGAATTTTCATTCCTATGTTAAGTAAATAAGAATACGACCTCATTCCTTTGACATTTCTCATCATTTATTAAATACTACCCTTTAACATTATCATTATTGTTCTTCTCTACTTTTACTTATTCTATGGGCTTTCCAAAAAACCTGTATTTTCATTTAAGAACATTTCATGTACTTGGATTTTAAAAAACACTTTGGATTTTTAAAGACATTTGTGCCGTGCTGGATGTATTAGTGTTCCCTGATATTCTGCCTTTCGTAATGTGTGACGATTGATTGGAATTTTGTTGCCTAATTGTAGCAACCTCGTGACATTTGGCTTCCAATTTGCTGCAGTTGTTATTTAGAGAAATATGAGTTTTTACAAATACTTCTAACCTACCATCATTCTAAAATTTCACTAAATATTGTTAATTATGCATTTCTACATAAACTGGTATGTTTTGTTTTTCCAAAACTGCGTTTGGGGCAAAGCAGGCTTCAATTTTCCAAGGACTGCCATTTTTGAACAGTGGTTTTTCTGTTTTTCTTAAATTTGTTTGTATTTTAAAAATTTCTTTGAAGGTATAAGGAACACATAAATGAGGCTATAAAATAAACTAAAGACTAGGAACATTTAAGGATAATGTGAAATTTTACGAGTCAATTTGTGCGTGGAAAAGCCAGGCCTTATTACACATAAGCCTGTAAAGTTGAGCAAACTCAGATTGCGGGCCCCTTATAATTAATATGTATTTCATATAACAGGTCAAAACCAGTGTTTACCTTTTGTGCTGCGACCAACATGTCAATAGCCTTTGAAATTTCATTATTATCAACGAAAAACTCTGCACAACGCTGGAGAAGCAGCGGGTCCGTGTTATGACTAGGTTTACTGATGATATCTCGAACGACCATTTGAAGTGCGCCAAATTCCTGAGTTCTGCATGGAAAACGAGAAAAATAACACACGTTTAAGGTATTTTTATACTTTGTGAAAATAGACAAAAACAACTTTAATAGACATACGCAAATGCAAGATCCAAAGCTTTAGAGCCATATCCCGCCTTGTGATACAATTGTATAGCCCTGCTGTAATTTGGTGGCTCCATTGTCTCGAAATACTTTGCTGCTTCCGCTTGATCTGATGCTTCAGCACGCATTGCCATTGTCCATAATTCATCCACCAAGCCATTATCCTTGCAAATTCGTATAGCATGCCCAAACGCTCCTGCTCTTGAGTAGAAACCAATAGCTTTGCCAATATCTCCCCTGTCCTCCAGCGTACGAGCTAAATGGTAGGCTGCAGCGCGGTCAGCAACTCTTTCCGAAACGATCACTGCTTTCCCGTGATCACCACAGAAGCAAAGGAGACGGACCAGAGAAAGCCAATCTTGTGCGAGTTCGTAATACTGAAGAGCAGACTCGGTGTCCCCACTGCTTTCCAAGTATTGTGCCCACCACTGGTACAATTCCCTAAAACCAAATGAAACGAATTTTAGCTTATCATACAATTTCATAAACAAGTTTCATTATTACACTTTGCCCATTTCTTACTTGTCCTTTTTCATTAGTACATAATTCTCCAATTGCTGGGGTTCATCACTCAACATCCGAGGAACCTCGTACTTGTAAGTTTCAGCCTTCTCGTACATTTTTATTGCCTCCTTCGTCTTCTTCTCCTTTTCCAAGCATTTTGCCCACGCGTGATAAGTAGACTTGAGTTGAATTCTTCGGTTACTTTCACACAGCGCTACAGCTTCATCCCACCGTTCACTAACGATGTACAGATCAAGTAGCAGATCGTACCGACCACAACTTTTGTACAAATCCTCTGCTTCTTTCTGTTATCAAAATCGTTAACACAATTAGAATTTGTTTGGATATTTAAAACTCTAATATCTCTAAAGGGAAATATTATGTTTCTCGCTCCAGGAAGCTTACCAGAAGACCAAGCTGAATTGCTAACATTGCAACATGCGCTTCCTCTTCAGGCTCCTCCTCCACAGTTTCTCGGAGGATTTGGCAAACCCTCACATTTTTCAATTTAGACAAGCAAATAAAGGCCACATCCAGACGTCTTGTCTTGAGACAATTTCGCAACATATTGTTGTACACTTTTTTGCTATTATATAAATTCAAAATATAAGAATATCATGACGAAGGTTTATTTAGAAATAAAAATGTACAAAATGTATGTCATACTTTTTGATGACTCTAGTAGCATTCAAAGCCCCATCAATGTCATCCACAAGTATGCTGTGAACATATTTGATCAATGCATCACGCCCTTCTCTTTCCTCATCTTCGATTCCGTCAAAGTCTTGTATAGGATCTCGCTCTATCATGACCCGTGAGGAATCCTTCAAGGATTTTGTTTCACGCTGCTGTAAAAACCAACTTCTCATGAGCATTCGATAGTTTTGACTTTTGACCTGTTCTTCAGTTGTTTGTTTTAACATAAATCCTACATTACCCCAAGTTGTTCCAGTTCCTTGATCCTCGCCAAGCTTGGTTTCTTGGCCAATCTGCTTGTTCCACAATTCCTTGTAAAATACAAATATGGAACTTCTAATCCAACCAAATGCTCAAAATTTCCTTTTGGGCCTGCATTCCCAAAATCTAATTCTCTTTGTTCGTGAACGAGGAAACACTTTTGTGAGTCGATAAAAAACGTAACTACAACTTGATCACATGGTGAACTGATTTGCATGACAGCTTTTCGCATCTTCTTTACATCTTTCGACTGATTGCCAGGGGGTGGACCTCCAAACGATGAATTTCTACCGTCCAATCCAGTGTTTTCTTCAGAGTTATCATCTAGAATTTCTGAGGACGGGAGCGAGTCATCTCCTCCTATCCGAAATTCAAAAGGAACCAGTTTCGTTTCAAGAGCAAGGTACATGGAATTTTGTGGCTCCCAAAATAGTTTGGTGATAAATCGATCAGTAATAGTGATTTGGGCAGTGCCTCCTTCATTCAGATCAATTATGAAGAGTCTCGAGTCTGGAATGAGGTTCAGCTTTGGGCAAAATGCAGAGATTGTAACATCTTCTCAATTGAATTTTATGGGATATTTCGATTAAAATAATTATTGAAATACCTGTGCCACATACACAGCCACCTTGTCCCCTGTAGCGTTTGTAACGGCTTCAATGACCTCTCCGAAGTTGTCGATGATTTTATTCAAGTCCTTTGGCTGCATGTGCAACTTGGCTTCTCTCCTGCCAATGTGCCACACTTTTAAGTACCCATTCTCTGTCCCACAAACAATAAAATCGCCCCCTACAGCCATTGTGATTGGGGGTCCTTCCTGTGCAGAAAAACTCAGCGTTTGCTTTACAGTTCCTTGAAACGTCCGCACTTGAATCTGATTTGACTCCAAAGTGTAGAGATTTTGTTCGTGGAGCGCAATGTTCTCCGACTTGGTAGTGAATCCACCAAGATGTCTGTAATGAGAGGATATTGTAGGTCCAATTTCGTAAACTACGACACGAACTCCGTTCCATATCACTACATGCTCCCCTGAGGTTGTCATCCCCCTGATTTGCATGTCTACTCGAATATCAAACGTGAGTTTGTGTTTGAACATGTGAATGCCTAGTTGTGTGGGCGAAGTTTGTACGCAGCTTACTGCAGCACCGAATGTAAAGCTGAGTTCCTGTTCTTTCAAAATCAAAACTTCCTGTATAGCGTTCACTGCCAAAAGGCCACTTTCACTTTGACACCAAACCGCAAGTTTTGAACTGTTTGGAATCGATGTTGAGTTGTACCATTCCCAGTGATCCTCACTGGTTTTGGAGGATACTGGGGTAGTGCCATCACCACGTCCTCCACTTCCGTTGTCTGTTTCCTTCCACATTACTAGACGTCCTTTGCTGGTACAGCAGCAAAGTATAGCTAAATATAGGGAACAAAACTCAAGCTGCATTAAACTTTCAAATCTAATGTCTCATCGTACCCCCAAATATTAGTTATTATTTACGCATACCATTTTTGGTATTGTAATCTATCGAGAGAAAGACTTCATCCTCCCCAAAATCCTTTTCTTTCGGTTCAATGACAATATTTTCAGAGGTTTCCACATCCCATAGCCGAATGTAGGGTTCGTTGCAAAGAACCGCTAACGTATTGATACCAATCCAATGAAGACGTACATCCCCTTCGCCACTCAACTTCATCTGTATAAAAAAATATTGATATTATTTTGTGTCAAAATTAACTATGGAATATAGTTTCAAATAACAATTTACTTTGCTAATTTCCTTCAGGTCTCCGTTTTCATCCACACTAAATTGACCCATTATAAAAGCTTCAGTCATCACAATGAGAATATCCTTAGGACCATGATAAAGAAGACTGCGAACGGCGGAACCAGAGCTGAGAACATCCTCACTGGAGCCATTCTCCTTGAGGTAAAAAATTGTTCCTGTGAGTTCAAGAAATTCAATACCTTTAGTTTTCTGAGAGTACAAACTTTAAGCTTACAAGTAGTATACTTGTATCAATGACACATTACCACTTAAAACTCCTGCAAAAAAGCATCGTTCTAAGCTCCTAGATTCATCCAGTCGATTAGTCTGCCTAGTCAACGTTCTACCGCCTCGTCTCTTCACACCAGTCTTAGGTCGCCAAGATGTCATCATACCCAACGCCCTCTCATTTTCATCCTCTCTGTGTATTGCATGTAATTAAATTTTTGAGATCAACATATAAAATCAGAGGTTTTAAAGGCACTTTGTTAATACTTACGGAACAGCGGTTGCAAAGTTGTTTCCTCTGAACACAATCTGACAAACTGGATCTTTAAAGTCATGCACTGCCTGTGTCTGAAGGTGACCTTGTACATCACTGTGCCAAATCACAAGAAAGCCTAGGCTATCCGACGAGACAAGCACTGATCCGTCAGCAGACCATTCCATCAGCATTACTGCGGAAGTATGACCTTTGGGGCCTTCGAAACATTCACCCTCTTCGTGATTCCACACAACCACTTCACCGGATTGGTAGCCCATTGCAAGAATTTTGGCAGTGGGATGCCATCGTATATTAACCACTTGGGATCCTTGCTGTACGCTAGGTTCAACATTGGACGTTTCCTCAATCTACACAAATCATAACAGAAACATGAAGATGCTACAACCACAACCATTCTTGATTAAATATTAATGAGTTTAATATAACAAGTTTGGTTACTGTATGGTTGTAAATGGATACGATGCCGCCATTGCGCTCGTCACAGTGTGCGATTGCCAGCATAGGGAAAATCTTGTGCCAAGTCACATCAAGAAAGACCCGTTTCCCCACTGAAGGGGTATTGGAATCCGTTGGAAGTTTCAAACGACTTTCAAAATACAGCGCCATATTCCAGTGTATTTAAAAACTGCAGCTTTTAAAACTTCTTCTCCTGCATGTTCTCACACACGGATTTTCAATATCAACCAGCGCACAGGTATATGTAAAGCAATAATGCTGTTAAAGGTCAACTGTGCGTAGACATACGTGTGTATCCAAACACGATTCACATATATTTACATTAAAAATACTAGACACATAAGCAGAAAAAATTGTTATATAAAAACTACTTGAAATGCTAAGAGAAATCCTTGGTTGGAGTAGGGGGTGGGCTATATATCCGCATATCAGGTCTCTAATGTTTTGTTGTGTTCCAAGTTGCCACGATACGATGGGTTCCTTCATTTTCCTCTCCATGCAATCATACAACGCGACATTGGACCTACTGGACAGTGTTGGACTGGAGGAAAAGGAAATGCTGCATGCATGATGCATCACGCTTTTATATTATAAATGATCTGACTCATGACTTTGACATTTTTCTGGTTTAGAATGACCCATTGAATAACAATCTATGATCTACATCAGTTTTATATAAATTAAAAATGTTGAATTTAATGAACTCATTTTATTGCATTTCGTGGTCACAAATATTACATTCGAAAACGTTTCGCTTTTCATCTAAAACACACCGTTACCTCCTAAAATAAGGAGGGCAGCAACGACGTAGATGACGCATAGCGATATGAGTACGATAATGTGACGTGCATCCTTGGAAGAAAATCTTGAGCTTGATGTATGTAAAATGCATGTCGCATGTAAGGTTTAATGTCCAGTACAACCAGCCAAGTTGCTAACCTTCAACCAGGCAAACAGATCATGTTATTATGTAGACCAAATGTAAGATGGTCAATTAAATAAGAAAAACATCAGAGAGCGGATGTCATGCATTCAATTTTTTTACGTTGATCAGAGATCATTTTAGTTGTCTCCCATTATGATGATGCGTTTATTATTTTAGCAAAATTAAGTAATGTATTAGTAAAGTCAGTTAATTTGATTCGTCATCTCGTATACTTGTGTATGATCTTTCTTTAGTCATTGATTTACGTATTATGAATTATCAATCTTTCCAGACGTGTAAGGGAAAGTGTATCTCTCTGTACTCATACAGAAATAATTATAATATTAATACACGTATGAATGCGTACATGAGATGATTATGGATGTTGTGTGTTTTCTTTAAAATTATAAGGTTCAAAGTTTTATTCATGATGAATAACTCAATCAACAAAAATAAAGCACTCAACACTTAATTATTCTGGTACTGTCTCCACTCATTTCACACATTCTTATGATGTATGATCCAGATATAAATGTAGATAGGCTTGACCAATCCAATGATTTTACCTAAAAGGCAGCTCACAAGTTATTTTGACCAAAGTTGTTTAGTTAATAATTAGAAGTAGCAATTCTAACACTTGTTACTAAACAAAATTCAAAAGGCAAAATGAAGCTTTTGGTGCTTTCCCTACTTCTAATCCAAATCGGAACTGCATGCTGGGGTGGAATGATATCGGATTTCATTCATAAACGAATTCAGAAGGTAGGGTTTTTCATTGATTAAATAAAAATTCATAATACAGATTAGTAATAGTAAACTAAACTTTACAAGAAAAAAATGTTTTGTCAACAGAGAGTGAAGCTCGTTGATGGAGGATTCGTGTTCAAATTTTGGCGAGATGCCGATGTTCCAATATACATGCTTGTTAGATTTTTCAATGTCACGAATCCAGATCGGGTCTTGAGAGGGAGTAAGCCCATTCTACGGGAGGTAGGACCCTATGTTTATCAGTAAGTTATTATTTTGATTTTTTTTACGATTTCCAATTTTTATACAAAGGGATACAGAATAATTTATTGAACTATTTTTGTCCAATGAAGAGAAAAACGAGAGAATCAGGTTGAGTGGTTCAGTACAGATAACCAAACAGTTAGCTACCGAATGAAGACGACATATACATTTCGCCCTGATTACTCAAAAGGTTCGGAAGAGGATGTAATAACAACTTTGAACGTTCCATATATAGTTATTTTGGAGAAGGCCACAAACCTTTCTTCGTTTGGGAGATTTTTGGTGCGAGAAATATTAGCGAATAACGAAGAGCACCTTTTTGTGCGGAAAAGTGTAAAGGAGTTACTTTTTGATGGATACTATCAGGAAAGTGTCGAAGCCATGTCGGACCTTTCGGGGGGCGAAGAACTTCTCCCCAACAACACATTTGGATTTTTCTATGGGGTAATGTAAACTTTCTTCAATTTGCATGTAAAATCGAGATTCTTCATTTACACAAATTCTGCTATTCTTTTCACAGAAAAACGACACACTCACGGATCTGCTTGAAATCTACACAGGAGTTGGGAATGAGACCTTATTTGGGCAAACTAAAAGTTGGGAAAATCAAACCGAGTTAAACTATTGGGATGATGAGTTCTGTAACCAGATAAATGGTTCAGATGGAGGCGTATTTTCTCCTTGGCTAACGAGAAATACAACACTGAGAATATTTAGCCCAGACATGTGCAGATCCATGTACTTGACTTTTGAGGAAGATGTAAGAGTTACTGGGATTCCAGGGTATAAATTTGTGATTCCAAGAGATGTTCTTGCATCTCCAGAGGAAAATCTGGATAACAAGTGCTACTGCAAAGACCAGCAGTATGGACCATGTATGAAGACGGGAGCGATGAGGTTGGCACCTTGCCGTGGGGGTATTCCAGTTGTCATTAGCTGGCCCCATTTTTACAATGGGGATTCAGTGTATGTCAACCAGTCGATTGGACTGAGACCAGATGCGGCTTTGCATGAAACATTTATTATTTTAGAACCGGTAAGAATCCTTTAAATAACTGTTCTAATATGTATATTAAAATTGTCAATGATGGAAGAGGAGGTTTATGAGGCATACATTTTTTTTTCTGTGCTAGTACACTGGGTTAATACGAAGAGGGAGTAAGAGATATCAAATCAATATGGAGCTTAAACCAAATAATCACTTCCGTTATATGAAACGAGTACCAAACATGATTTTCCCAATTTTGTGGGTCGAAGAGAGCAAGCTAAGCCGTTTCAGGACCAGATCATATTTTCGAAGATTTCTAAATACTGACTCCGCATCTGAGGACTTTACCCAAGCTATACTCGTAGATGAAGAGGGAAGCAGCGATGAAGGCGACTACTAACAACTTTGCCTCAATTGTATTAGATAATTAAGCAAAATACCAATTCTACTTTCACACTTTACTTAAGAAAAAATAAATACATACATGAGTTTTCTGTGTTTGTAGCTCTATATAACCATACGCCGTCTGTCACCCAAATTTTGTCGTAATCACAATATAAGCACCGGAACATGAGATCCCATCGGATCGGATGCAAACAATTTAATTTGCTATTACTTTATATTGCATACGAATGCTATGGCACTGTCACTGTATACAACACTATGAACACCTATAAAATTGTCAGAATTTTCTGAAGATGTAGTAGATAAGGCCTGATAGTGCGTAACATGTTTCAAAAACATACAAAATTCTTGTGTAAATACATTTCAAAATAAAATTATTGAATAATGTGATGAGAGTACGATTGCCAGAAAATGACAACCCCTGGTCCTAGCACCAGTTCTGCACCGGTTCTATTTAGAGAAAGTAGGAGCATTGTTAAAGAGCATTCATTTTCTTCGTCAGCAAGTACAGTTGATGGTAACAATGGATTCTTTTCAAAGGTTCAATACCTCCCTGTAATACACGTTTAATATCAAAACTTTATATAACTGCTCAATATACGCATTCACGCGCGGTTTATGAAAAATAAATGATGTTCCCTTAAACTGATTCAATTCACATTACTAAACAGGAAGTGGTACTCCTCAATTTATTCGATAAGCTTACAGTGGAAGACCTAAAAGCCTGCCGACTGACCTGCCGACGATGGGACAGTATCATTCTCATTTCGGAGCTTCTAGACATGAAAAGTTGCTTCGTGTTTGATGGGCGCAAAGATGACAACGTTGGCGGAAAGTGCTCCCTGTATATGCAGGAGTCTCCTACAAAAAATTATTTCTGGAGTCATTTCAAATTTCGTCGGGTCAGCAATCGACAAACCCCTTGGCTATTTGACCATCTAGAACATGATCCAGACTTCACATTTACCGTTTCCAAACTAGAACTGGTCAACTGCAGCATAAATTGGCTGACTATACTTCAACTAATGATGTATCTCCCAAATCTGGACGTCTTTATTGATCGCCAGGATATGTATTGTTGGGACTATCAGACATTCAACAGCGGAATAGAAGAGGATGAGGCAATTTCCGAGAATCCAAACTTTCTCCAGATTCGGAACCGCGAAAAACTCGAAAACCTGAGGAGGCTGAGAGTTGCCAAAATCCATCGAAATCAGTTGGTAGAGTGTACGACGTACCTCAAATTATTGAAATTGCGTTGCGATAACCTGAGAGAGCTTGAAATGACAACAGACCAAAATTTTGCTCCTCAAAGAGCTGCTCTCTTTTACACTCATTTATTCGCTCTCCTGAACAAGAATTCAAGATCCCTGAAAGTCCTCCGGTTTCCTTATAAGCTCGTCTGTCCATCGTACGATTTCCGGGTTACAGATGAGCATCAGTGCTTTCGAGAGTTTTTGAACTACATTACGGAACGGAGGTGGTATGAAACACTGGGATTACATGCACTAGAAGAAATCTCCCTCCAGTTTGGAACAATACCTGTGGATAATCAAGATCTAAGAAATAAACTGGTTCCGTTTCTTACCTCTTTTTCATCTCTCAAATGTTTTAGCATGCAGTGTATACTTCTGGAGTCAGGAATGGAGAGATTTATCGAAGAGTTTCTCAGAGACATTCATCATTGCCGGTTCAAAACTCAGTTTGGAATCTACATGAATGACGCCGCTGGCGTGCCAAATATTTTGACATTTCAATCAAACCTAAAGTCCCTTTCAATTCAGACATTCAGGGAGATGGCGAAACAGCTCCAAGATCTCATTCCCATGTTTGGTTTGGAAAGCTACGAAGATTTGAGGGAGCTTCAATATTTTAGCAAGAATCACACGTTCCGTAATTTCAACCTTGACTTGATGGTGGAGAGCTTTCCAAACTTGACTCATTTGAACTTGGTCGACCATAACTCTAGGTTGGAAACTAGACACAGTTGTGAAGCGATTGCCACAATCGAAGATCTAGACATGCAACTGATAATCAACAATTTGAAGAAATTGGTCAGTCTACAGTTGATTGCTAATTTAACATACCTGACAGACGCTGGACTCACTGGTATAGATAGACATGCATGTAAAAGAATGCATAGCCAAGGTCATTACTTATTAGAAGAAGGGGATGACCGCAACACGCTAACTGGTGTGCCTCTATCCAGATTACAAAGTTAGTTGCGTTTATCACTTTACCTTGGCTAATCAGATTTTGAAAATATTAACTGAATGACCCTCTTTTGGACAAATTATTTAGATCTGCGGTACCTAGTATTCAGAGGTCTTGGTATAAAGGTTACCGACATTACTGCGCTGAATGCGTTCAATGGGATGCCATTTCTGAAAAAGCTTCATTTTTATGGGTGTCATCAGATTTCGATAGCATCAAGAGCAGTGCTCTCTCAAAAGTTTAATGCATCAAGAGGTTGTGATTTGCAAGTATGACCTTTGGATGAGTTCGAAAATTCAATTAATAAATGTGAGTTTGTAACTGAGTTTATTGAAATTATTCATAGTGTGTTATTTTTATTCAAGTGATACAATAAATTACAGTTCTAATTAATTAGATGTGAATAACTCAAGTTTTACAAGGTTATTAATCCCTATATAGACCTTACAATATTTCCCCTCCCTTCCAGCAAGAACGATGAATTCGTCTATTCATAACAGCAAGCGAATACAGAGTAAAAAACGCCAGCGCAAGGTTGGCTACAATGCATGTTGCAATCGCACTCCAAAACAAGATCCCATTCACACAGTCAATCTTAACAATTTCCTCCTCATACATATCCCTCCATAATTGCTCCTTAGTTCGTCTTCTTTTCAAAGATGCCTTGATCAAGCTCTCAAATTTTGCACGATTTAGAATTTTTGTGATATTGTAAAATTGCAAAGCATTATGGTGACTTTCTCCTTTCTGCATTTCAGTTATGCTTGCAAGTGTGAGAGGAATGGCTGGGTAGACAATAATTTCCTGCATCATGTCGTAAACCCCTGAAGTTAAATTACTGTTACAATAATTGCTACTATAAACCACCTGTGAGTCCGGTAACTTTAGAACACAGTTGCAGCGCAAAGTCACCAGCGTTGTGCCTGTATTAGTAGGCTTCACTTGGAATGTCTTATTAGTTCCACAAGACACCTCAAAATGATGGGAGTCTCCGGTCAGCAAACTTGATACGGGAGATTGGAACAACAGAAGGCAATTTAAAACTTTCACTAGGAAAACAGTCGTAGTCGCACGTTGCCCCTATTGCGGTTGTATTTGCAGATATAAGGGAACTAGCACACGGATCACTTCCTTGGCTGGATACAAGCATTTCGTCAGAGATTTTACAAAGGTCATTGAATTGACAATTCGTGGGAAATGCTTTCTTTGTTGTCTTGTGATATAGGTAGACTGGCTTTACTCCACCGGGCAATTTTACATGGCAGAAAAAATCCCCATATTGGAAAGGTATAGGTTGAAGTCGTACCAACTGGAAGTGGTCCGCTCGATACTTTTCCAATACGGGAATCAGTGTACGGACCACGTAAGACCTTGGCATTTGTATACAATCGGCAAGTTTGAGTTTGTAGTATTTACTCAAGTCCTCCACTGGAATGCTGAAAGCGCTCGTGTTTCGTCTAAATGATGACTTGCTTTGAACTTGGGATAAGGTTGTTCTGAATTTGTTAAGACTGACCAAAGAAATCGGCATGTAGCCGAGTTTGCAATCTTGAACAGCTTGAATCCATCGATTCCTTTGTGCGTATGACTCTGCCAACATCACTCCTTGAACAGCAGTCGTATAAATTTGATAAAATGAAGACTGGACGTAACCAGTATTGACATAAGTGTAACCCATCATGTTTCGGTGAAAGTAATTATAGTAGCTCTCATTCATTTTCTCGAAATCCGGTCGAACTGTGTAATTGTATGTTTGAATAGAGAGTTCACTATGCAATGAAGACTGACGGTTCTTCTGAGTATTGCAGTCATTCAGTGATTCCAAATACTTCTCGAGATCTTCGTTGGTTGACCAAGTTTCAAGATGAAAGTGCCTTTGAATTTTGTTACAATAGTCATCAGTTTTAATGAATGCTTTCTTGTCTAAATTTTTACTATTACTTTCTGATAATGTTGACGGGAACACAATTGAATTTTCAAAGTCTGGGTCTATGTTTTTTAGCGCAACCTCCAAGTGATAAATCAGTTTACATTCGTAAGACCAGCTTGGTGAGGAAGGGCTGGAATTTTCTGATGGACATCGTTTCGCATAGTCATTAAATCTGAACTTGGAGAATGAGAAGGAAGTTTCGTTTCTCTGTAGTGGAAACGCAAACTCGAAAATTACTGGCACAACCGTTTCGTAGAGCAAAGGTTGAGGCAAAACCTCAATAGAAGTTTCAGGAATAATGGCTCCAATTTCTGAGCGTGATTGGAATAAAGTTGATTGTGATGATGACAGTAGGGATGCAGCATGATTGTTTTCTTCGTCACCGTATGCACAGTGCACCATTTGCAATTGTAGGAAAACAATTTTTATCAATAAAATTATACTTCCAATTCCAGTTTTAGTCCGTTGACACTCCATTTCAGCTTTATTGATTAATGTTTAAATATTAAATATGACCATGCATACACTCAAAATCTTTCTTATTTAGTCATTTAATAACAGTTGCAGCGTTAACAAATGAATAACTCCTGAACCTCCTGGATGAATAATTCCTGGACTAGTCTGATTTTGTTCTGTAATACATGACTAAATTATTATCAATAACAGCTTTTTCGTCTTGTGGGATATCATGTACCTAGTAATTATTTAATGATACAGATTAAAGTTTTATTTTGTGGAAGAATGCCAATGGTCATATTTGTCATACGTAGTACAGAGTATGCATATAATTTATCGAAAGGCAGCAGGAAACGAAAGACTTCTTCCGCAGATAATCCACATTGAGGAGAAGTCTCATGCAATGGTTACGCAGGCTTGTCATTAAAATTTGAGCTCAAGTTGGTTGAAATTTATTGACATAAATAATGACATTGTTCCCTATCACTAATTAAAAATGTTTAGCTAATCGTATGATGAAATGGCATCCTTACTTGGAGTTATGCAGTACCACAATATGCAATTCTTATATATGTTGTTAAAATTGTTGCTTATTGCAAATAAATACTTTAAACTATCTATCTATACAATGCAATGTGAAGAAAACGAAGTAACAGACTAACAGAGCTATATTATCATATCATTGATTAAAGTTGATACGAACTAATAAGCATGTCAAAAACATACCAAGTTAAAAATGTGAGATACGTGAAATGTTTAGTGTGGCAAAAAATTATCAAGTAATAATAGCTGCATTATATACAGTATGGCTTATACCAGTAAACTCGATCATCCCAGAGAAGCCGCATCCGGTTCTACCCGATATAATATCCTATCATCTTTAGAGTAACTCACTTTTTCGTGTCTTTTAAACATTACTATTATATATATTTGTAAAGAAAGTACCGCAACCAACGACACAATGAAAACAGTCCAAAACAGCCCACCCAGCCCACTATTACCTTCATGCTCATCAAAGCTTTCTCCACTCTTTAATTTCTCTGCGTAGAAATCCATGCCTTTAAACGCTTTCTCCTTTTCCAGCTTCTGTCTTCTAACTTCCGATGACCTAATGTAATTCTCAATCCTCTCTGTATCAATGATTTCCGTTAGATTGAGAACTCTTCCCTCTGCCAGATTATCATAGTAGTACCCTTCCCCATCTTCTTGATGATCCACAGAGTTGGCAGACTTCTCCTGATGTTCCTCATGCAAACTTTTCACTTTCAATTTTCCAAACATGAACGGAATAATTGAGCTAACAGATAGCTCATCTGGCTCTATGTTTGGATCTTCGTCGGAGTTTACAATTCTCGTGTAGTGACCATTTCCGAGCTCCTCTTCAGGTTCACAAGATCTGCTACCGTAGAAAACATCAAAATGTGCAAAAATCAAGCGACAGTGACATGATAGCTTGACCAACATTGCGCCAATGTGGTCTTCCTTGATGTAAACCACCTTTTCCTTCCTTGTCAGTCTTCCGCATACAATCCGCAAAGTCACCGAGTTCCCTGTCACCACAAACTTGTTCGAGGCCACTCGAACAACCGAGGGAAGAATGTAATTATCTTTTGGCAAACATTCAAAGTCACAATGGGTTCTAATTCCTGTATCGTTTCGGGACAGTAAAGCGCTCACACACGGATCGCTTTTCCTTTTGTTCAATGCTTGCTCTGAGATTTTGCAGAGTTCATTTGGCTTACATGCTGTGCGATAAGCGCGATGACTCAGCTCATGATAAATATACATTGAGGATGACTCACTTGCACCAATCACATTATCCCCATTAAAATCATTGTTATCATTTTGAGGTAACTTCACACGACAAATGTGGTCTTTGTACTGGAAAGGGATGGTATGGACATGAACCAATTGCAGAACCTCACGACGAAACTTTTTCAGAATCGGGATAAGTACTCTCACAACAAACGAATCTGAAGTATGCGTGCAGTCAGCAAGTGGGAGACTGTAGTATTTAGACATTTGACCTGGAGAAATGCTCAAATCGTTTTGATTCTGAAAAACACTCATTTTCAGAATCGCTGACAGGCTTTCATTAAATTTGGCCGGGGTTACGAGAGAGGTTGGGATATAATTTTGTCGACAGTCTTCATTTGCATGAATCCATCGGTTCTTTTCTGCATAATATTGACCCAAAATGGCACCTTGAAGACTGGTCCTTGTATTTGAGAGTAGCGCAGAAGCTACCAAGTCTAAACTAGAATTTTTCCCTCCGGAACCCAAAATGTGTTTGTAGAAAGTGTTGTAAAAGTTGTTCTCCATTTTCGTAAAGGGTTGTCGTATGCTATAGTTATAGTCGGTTAAGGAGCGAACCACATACGGGTGAAGTTCTGATCCGCGGCTGCATCCTTGCAAGGCATTCAGGTACTTTTGAAGATCCGATGATTCTGTCCACACCCCTGAGAAGTGAGGCTGAATTTTGTCACAAAATTCACTGTGTCCAGTCAACCGAGCGTAATATTGTTTCATTGAATCTTGCAGGCTTTGAGTGCGAAGGTCAGATATTGGATGAAGCCCTTCGAAATCTACATGTAGATTTACAATTGCTTTATTCATGTGGAATGTGACTGGGCAGGAATAACGATACGGGGCCGTTTCAGAAATACAGTTGTACCAATTGTTAAAGGTAATCTCGGTTTTGTTCCAAGTTGGAGTTTGATACTGGAATATTGCTGGTACAATGGACTCGTAGAAAATGGGCGGGGGGAGGTACTCTTTGTAAACGCCTGGAATTACGCTCCCCATATCAGAAAGTGTTTCCGGGATATCCACACCACTTGTTGATGACATTGTATCTGACGAGCTAGATGACGCAGAGAATGCTCCGACATCTTTCGCTAAGGAAGCCGAAGGGGACATTGTTGCAGCGTCCGAATCAACTGCTTGTAGACGCGACAGCAAAATCGTGACAGCAAGTGACGCTGTCCATTTTAAAAGCATTTTGAAAATCTAAAGAATCAAAATTGTATACCAATTTGGTATTAATAAAATTCATATTTCAATAAATGTTATTAGAACGCTTTCGGAAAATAGTTTTTCGATTTGGGTGTGTGTGTGTTGTTTGTTACCTTTTTTTTGATGATATCAGTTCAATAATTTTGCCACTTTCATGTCCCGCAAAATTAATCGCAACTTACACAAAGTCTGAAGAGAAAGGAGAAACGAAACGAGTTAGTCCAGTAACAGAGAACTGCGTCATTAATACTGTGCTTCTTTATAAATCAATCGTTTTCAGGCTTTAAGTCAAGTCAGCATAACTTTTTACGTTAACGTTAATGCATACATTTTAAACTGTGGAAAATTTAACTTTATCAGTCACTTTTTTGGAAGACCGTCACATTATCCAGTCTCCAACCAGACGTGAAGTCAGCATTTTTAGCAAATAGTGTCACAGTGAGTATGATGAAGCATAAAGGGTTAACTATTCAAATCTGCAACACAATAAATATAAAGAAACAAGTCTTATCAAAGAACATAGAATTATGGAAAATGTGTAATATTTGACATATCTAACTATTTATAGGGGATTTATTGGTTGTGTGATGTGTACGTATTCGTTTTCTTATTCAATATCTGATAATTTTCAAGTAATATTACTAATATTATACGAAAAACACACTTTTCTTCGTAAGATGTACGATTTCATATACCTAAGTTGAATCTTGGTTTTACGGACATCCACGACATACAGAAACCCATGCATAGTTAGCAGAACGTTTCAATCCATAAAAATATACAATGAATCAGTTCATCATACATACATGCATATTCATGATTCATGACAAATTAAAAGCATCGAAGAATATAGAGTCGAAGATCAAATAGTTCATTCACTTCTGAGTTTCAAATGTCATCATTCAGTTACAGTGCCAGCATTCAGCTTCATGTATGAAAAGAAAATGAAGAACTACAACTACCTGGTGAAATGAAATTATCTACATTTGACTTTAAATCTTGGGTAAAAGGGTGCACAAAAAGTCAACAAAATCAAGATTTGTATTTTCCTGTTATTGGATAAGTTTATTACAAGCCTTTTGCTATTTTGTATGCAGAGAGAGAATTCTTATGTTGGTGTCGTCACCGTCAATAAGTACTTGGTTCAAAGCATCAACAAGGTTTGTGCAGTAACAGTAACTACTTCTGATTTAGGTACATATAATACCACAGATAAATACCGAACAATAAACAATGAAAGTAAATAAAACAAAGAATCACACACATTAAAGTCAAGAAAATATCGTATCGCTTATTTGGTATACTGATGGATAATATAGAAACATTCTCATAACGCCCCAAACTATTTAGTATAGCCATTTTGTTGTCACTTTTGCCATCACGAAGAAAACGTCTGAGAAAGATAATATTAATTAGCTCATTTTAGATTAAAATTTTTACGATGAAGCAGTTGCTAGATTTTAGTCACATGCAAGTAAAAAGTATGAAGAGTGATCTTGGTCATAAAAAATCATTTTTCATCGAAATCTCAACTTACATTTCTTGATAAAAGAATGAGTTTACATTTTGATACTCAAATGACAAGTTCAAATTATATCTTGTTCTTTGGTGTAAAATGTAATACTGAATGTGCATTTGAATTTTGCTTTATTTCTTTTGCAGTACCCTAAATGGATAAAGCACGATTAGGGTAAAAAAGGAAGAGAAATTTTATGCGAAGATTTGGAATCATGTCATGTTACCATACGACGATAACCATTAATTACATGTAAAGTCCGTTTTAGGACAACTTGAAAACAGTTAAAGCAAATACTGATGAATCTGGAAAAGAGTTGGGAGGTTCATATTTAATCGGGTATTTTCTTGTTATAAATGCTTTACCTTGTGTGTTGGTTTGGTTATAACATTTTTAATTTATATCAGTTATACTCCAGTAGTAAGCATTCTTTCTTTCCTTAAATTCTGGTATGTAAGCATGTTTGATGCACTGGTCCCAATATATTTGAAAAATTTATGATGAATCTATAAAAATGCAAATATATTTTCATGATTCAAATATCAGAAGTGCAGAATCACTGGAAGAATGAAAGTTTTTTATTGACAAATAATTCTGTCGCATTCAGATTAGATTATGCACCACAAACACATGCAATAAACCTATATAAAATGCAATGCGAGTTTTTTCACTAGACACACAGAAATGATCTAGTAGTTACATAAAGATAAAACTAATATTGCTGTCTAGCTAAAAGATATGACGCAGACAGACGACAAAAGATGCACATAAATTATTGCATAATAATATGCATGGGGATACATAACATTTTATAACAATTGACGTAGGAAATTTGATGATACTGAGGATGATTATGATTAGAAGTCGTTTTATGTGGTATTCAGTAATTCAGTACCCTGTGATATTCCGCAATATGTGTAAAATGTAGATGCAGCAATCTGATGCCTTCCTATTTTCAAAGTATAAATATTGCCATATTATGTACTGGTATGGACATTTTCTCGTTGTGTTTGTGAATAGTGATAATTCTTGGCTGATTATGGACAGTACTACATGAAAGGATAGATCTGTCACTCAGAAAATGTAGGATATCTACTTCTGAAATATTTAGAAAAACTGTCACTCCCATCCAAACATAACAAATGACCACACAAGGTACACATTTTACCAGTGTTTGTTGCGAGTCTGTGAGGAACATTTAAAGCCTCGATTTGCTGGAATAAGCAGAATTCTGTGTTTTTCTACAGAAAAGGACCAATATAAGGTAAATCAGTAATGTTTTTTAATAGTGTGCCAGCAGGCGTAAACGATTGAGTTAGATTTGGGTGATTGATATGTGTACTATATATTTAATTCTACTGTATGTACATATACCTATATCTATCTGTTTGTGCTACACATTCACACATGTACATCATGTTACGTTACTAAAAAAATTACCTACCTACACCTACTCTTTACAATTTTTATACAGAAAATGTATCCATCACTTTAATGTATTTTAAGCTCATTCGTGCTCCATTTAAGGTGAAAACCTATTGACGTATATATACTGACAGTAAATGCATCCAAAATCTGAATCGAAAATATTACTATTATGACCCAAAGATCGTTTCACAATGCCCCATTCGCAATTAACTTCTCCAGAGTGCACATACACAATAAATAGGTAGATTAGAATGGATGCATTATATTATGTTGTGTGAAGTAACACATTTTTTCGATTCCGACATCATAATGTTTCCGTTTTCATACTATACTAGCTTATAATAATATAATATACACTTCAAACGCTACAGAATATAGTATGCAGAAATCACAATTTAATGAGTACATTGTGAATCATTCGTGCTAATCCAGATACTAAACCCAAACCTATTAAACCACAACCAGAGCAAATTACTATAGAACATAAATTATGAAGTACAATAGATCAGACATAGAATTCCATGATATCGTGGCATCATCTACACCGGGTCAACCTATAAGCGATTAGTACAAAATGAGTATTCATTATCTTGTATAGAAAGTGAACATAAAGCCCAATTTTAAAACGCAAAAAGACACATCTTCGTAAAACTGCCTTGAAAGTTTGGTGATTAGTGATAAGTAGCGTCTCTCTGAAATATCAATACATGTGCATCTTCACTTCATTTTCTATTGTTTTATTGGCTCACTCACTGCTCTTGGTCTACATTTGCATCTACATCCCATTTTTTCCTTCATGACCAAAGTGAAGCTGAAACTGCAACAAAACATGAAACATGAAACAACGTACAAGCGAAGTAGAATGCATGCATGTTGACATCATCGTCATATGATTTTGCACTCAAGCAGACGACGGAGAACTCGGAAAACAAAACAAAAGAGAATGAATCCATGAAAAAGTTTTTATGCACCCAGCACACTTTATGCTTTATCTACATCTACACCACACACAAATTAAATTAAACATAAGGATCCCACCCAAAAATGGTTTTTGTTTTCTAATACAAATTACAAAAGGTGCAAAATATTTAAATGTAGATTCCTCATATTGGGTTACTGAATAAGTGTTGTACGGTACGCGTGAAGTGAAAGTGGATAACTTTGTCATGAGGTTTGTCTAGTAATAATTGGAGAACTGAAGTTGTTGTTCATCAGGTCTTTGGTCCTTATCTTATCCCTGAGTCACGTTGTGGTTGCTCATATGTTTGTGCAAGAGAGCGATAATATAATTTATCAAACTTCCTTTTCGCCCTTTAGTTTTTCGTCCTTCACACTCCAACTAAATTATATAATTGCTCATCCCCAACAACTACATATAACACTGACGAAAATCTGGAAATGAATTACTTTATATCATTCAATCGTAAGTGATTTCCGGTGTGATGTGATATTTCTGGAGAGCGGATAACGTAATGTATGAATGCAGACATAGCTCTTCACTGTATTGTCACATGCGTCTTTTGACAACAACTGGGAACAGTTATGACATTTGTAACGTAAATGTAAGTTTAAGCTTTTAGAGTATTTTAACTACACAAATTAATATTTCGGAATGTTGTTTTTCATCAATGTAATTAGTAATTATGGATTTGGTTATAATTTAATAGCAGTTCGTGGTGAATTTTCACATGCCAATGCTGGAATTGGAGGAGGATTATCGGCGTGCCATAGAAAATCTTGGTCCTTTAATTGAGCTTTCCAACTCTTAATTGTAAATATAAGACACAAGGCCCTAGTCCTAGTAGTGTATGTGTTTGTGTTCGACGGAGATTTAAGTCAGCAAGATGAACGCCCGAAGAAGGAGACCAGGAAAGATGTTGCTGCTAGGTGATAACATTAACGACAATACCGGTCACTCATGGCCATCTAGATTTATGTCAGTGGTGCTGTTTCTACTGTTTGCCAAAGGTGGTTTAGCAAATATTATTAGCCCTTTCATCGGGATTACATGTAATTGTTGTGGGGTGTTTTATTAACTTTTATTTGTCTCTACTTTTTAGCAATAACGACTACAGCACAAAATTCAAACGGGACTGGAACGTTAGATCCGCCACCTCTCCAAATTTCATCGCATGACATTACGGTTAAAGTCGGGACGACGTCTCAAGTGATTGTCTATCCAACGTACGTTAACGCAGCAAATAACGCATTTCAAATTTTTGGTGTCAACCATAAATTTTGTAACATGTTGAATTTTTTCTTGACAGTATTAACTTTGAGCCGGTGTTCCAAAATGTATCCTCTCAATCCGTGTTTCTAGTCTTCCATTCATCACATCCGGACATCATACAAGAGGTGGGGAACATAACATTGGTTGGGCCGCAGGAAGGGAACGGAACAGGCCCTATCAACAAAAATTCTACTTTAAATATCGTAGCACTGAAAGCAGGACAGTTAACTGTGACTTCTGACATAATACCTAATATTAGTATTTACAAGTAAGTTGACACTACTTTAAGCTTTATAAAAACTACTTTGCTGTGCCTGTCGGTGACATTTTAAAACCAAAACTTAATCGTTTTTTATTTGCAGGCCAACAAATATTTTTCTCAGGGTCGGCGTGTACAAATTAGAAACTTTAGTGCTTTTAAGCAATATCGTAGGATGGATTTATTTTTTTGCCTGGTCAATATCATTTTACCCTCAAATATTACAAAACTACCAACGCAAAAGGTAATTACCGGTTATAGTCACATTCCAGTTATGGTTAGTCAGATGTCAGTAAAACATCATGTGCATTTTTCTTTTCAAAATTAATTATAGCGTTCGAGGATTGAGCTTAGATTTCGTCTTCCTAAATATCACCGGCTTTGCTGTATATTCAATCTACAATGTTGGACTCTTCTGGTTTAAGGAAATGCAGGTATTGGAGTAGATCCAAAGTTATTTCAAATATGCGTGAATCTAAAACCTAATCTGATTGATGATAATATTTATGTTTTGCAGCAAGAATATTTCATTGAGTATCCTCAAGGAGTCATTCCAGTCCAACTTAATGACGTAGTGTTTGCACTGCATGCGTTGTTTGCTTGTACAGTTACTGTGATTCAGTGCCTTATTTATGACCGTGGCGCTCAGACTATATCCGACTCGGGGAAAATGCTTCTGTGTACATTTTTTGTATTTATTTTTGTAATATTTATCGTGGCTGCAAGCCAAGCTATATCTTGGCTGACATTTATGACGTGGTGCTCATATGTAAAACTTGTCATTACTCTTATAAAGTACCTTCCACAGGTAAGAAAAATAATGACGGAAATTGAAAGCGAAAAAGTTAACTCTATCATGTTTTAAAATGTATTTAGGATACATTCATTTTCTCGTTGTATTGTAGGCTTATCTTAACTGGTACAGAAAAAGTACTTCAGGATGGTGCATAGGGAACGTTTTACTTGATTTCACTGGAGGAGTATTCAGTCTTGCTCAAATGATCATGATTGCCTACAATCATAGTAAGATCCAAACTTTGACCTTTCCTTCCTAACAGTAAAAGCAAACGTTCTAGTTCATAATCAAATCACTTATATAATTTTTTTCCAGATGACTGGTCATCTTTTTTTGGCGACATAACGAAGTTTGGTTTGGGACTCTTCTCCATCTTGTTCGACATCTTTTTCATTGTTCAACATTACGTGCTTTACAAGAACCATGCTGCCTACGAGCCCATCGAGGGAGGAGATGACCCAGTGGAACCCAATCAATACGGTGATATCACTACAAGTAATCATCATTTTACATCAAGTTTAGACGAAGAGAATGGTACTAGTGGTAATAGTAGTGAAAACGCTAATAACGAGATTAAACATTATTACAATGATGATAAGGGAAGACTAACTAGTGCAAGTGGTATAACCGGAAATGCAGTTCCAGTAGCCGATGATGGCAATGTTGATGACACCCCAGAAGAAAAAGACACCTCAGACACTGAAAATAAAAACCGATAAATAAATTTCTCAAAGAAAGTTAGTTGGTATTTATTGTGTACCTTTCACTCATCCCGTCCTTCATAGCGAACTCATTTACAGCAAAACACAAATTTGTTCGCACATACATTGCCCCAAGTAACATTAAGGGTTGGTTGGCCGAATAGGCCTGCATTTACAATTTGATATTTAAAATAAAAGCTTTACTCGAGACTCAAATGAAAAATGAAGCTTATATCCAAATAGCTTCTTCTTTTCTACATGATAGAAACTAATTTATATTATTGAAGATTTTAATGTTAGTACTCTCTGAATAATTGAATTACAATTTAAACTATTTATGAAAACTGTATAAATTAAGTTAATCATGTCTTCTGTGTACTGTACAAACACAAGCATAAGCGAAATCGATGTACTTAGAAATGAGAGATTAATTAAAGACTTTTCACCGTTGTTAGTCCCTAGAATTCAGAAGCATTTGATCATTTTGCTAATTGGTCCCATATCTAAACTGGCTGTGAACCTGAATCTCGAGGCTGCCTGTGATTGTGATCTAAAGATTTAATATTTACTTTCATTCAAAGTTCATATTTATTAGGTTCATTTGTACAGAAGTACAACCACATAAACAACGTAACTTTAATCAAGTTCGGTTTTAAAACATCATACAAACAGTTATTCAACCATTTGTTCATCAAATCATTAAATAAAAATCATACTAAAAACTATGTAAATGATACCAACAAAGCTAGAAACTAACTTTTACTACATAATTGCTTAAAAACACAACAATCAGCATCAAACGACATGCAGAATGCAGAGAGGAGTGCAGGAACTGCAATGCACAGCATCAGAAACAAAGGATCATCATCGTGTGTGTGGATGGACGCTTGTCTTATTCCATACCGACCCTAGGACAGAACCATATGCACATTTTTTATCAATATGCCCCAACTTAATGCACAAAATATAAACTAATGTTTTTTAACCGGATCATCTTGTTTCGTGAAGTGACATAGCACAAAATTCCATCAGCACAGCACAGCGCAAAGCAAAAAAAAGCTGCTTTTTCGCTTTATTGAGGCGCTACACAACAATAACAATCAGTCAGTCAAGTAAATTGACAGCAAAGTTTTGGAAACTCTTAACCTTGTAAACTGTTGAAAAAACTGTTAGTCGTTCTTGTGTAAAGTGAAGTCGTTTCAACTCGAACTCACCGTTAGTTTCATTCAACTTAACCGTTGGTTAGACTAAAAGTCTACAATCAAGTAGGTAAGTAAGTAATGAATTGCAAATTATTTTAATAACTTTGGTGTGGGCTGTTGATTTCGAATAACAATAACTTTAAAATTTCATGTCAGCTAACCAGTTATAATGTTGAATGTTGATTTTAATGTAATATGCGTTATTAAACTTATTTACTCGTCCAATTTTCTAGATCGTAAAAATGGCTTTAGACAGCCTTTGTGGGTTCACTACGAACCAGCCGACGTTCAAAGCTTTCTCAAACATGTGCACCCTCCAGAATGATTTGAATGCTTTTACTGGAAACTTCAAGAACAACATGCAGTTGATGATGCCTCCAGCTGCGGATGTGAGTGTTTTACACTTTAAAAAAAATTGGAGTAGAAATATGTACTCTGTCGATTTTTGTCATTTGATGGTGTTGTCAAATGCTGTAATTTACCTTCTCTTGACTATGATCCACCAATGTATGCTATAAATTATTGTAGATTCCGGAGCTTGATGACATGAAGACTGACTACAAGGATCCTCTTCATGGAGCCAGGCCTTCTCCTTATGGCTTTATGAGATCTGCAGCGCCTTTAGGTTACGGACCCATGGCTTTGCCAAATGCTCGTGGTGCTGGAGCTCCAACCCCC